>JADLZN010001024.1:47500-213430 GCA_018155175.1 Sinocyclocheilus anophthalmus | reverse complement strand
TTTAAATAGGCAGACACTAAACTGCTTGAATTGAACTGGCATGCATTGGTTACCGTGACAACAACATGTCACAGGAAGTGCTAACGTCACATAGCAAAACACGCCATGTTTGTAAACAAACCATTTGAAGCAGCCAAGCTAACACGACTTAGCATAGTTTCAACTTAGGCTAAGCTACCAAATAGCTTTAAAAAATTAGGGGTTAGCACTCTTTAATTGAAACTTTTAAATACAACATGTGTGTATGCAGTGTGAAGTAATTTTAATTTAACCTAATCCCTGGTTTCTGATTTTTTTCCATTTCTCTTCCTTCTTTTTCTTTTTTTTCTATGTTTCTCAATCTTCAATTCGTTTCAGCGAATTTAACTATCTTAGATGTGTCCTTCCTGAATACTATTGCTTAGTTACTAGTTAATTAAATCTGAATTTAATTACATTTTAACTGTCTATATAGAGATGAATCATTAAGTTATTGGGTGATTTTAGTGACACAGTGAGTAACGTGCTACGGAGGGTGGGGCACACACATGGCTGGCCCCAGCATGGTAGCTGAACAAGCAGCAGATGTGACCAGACATGGTGTGTTGCCCAAAACAAATCAGTTAATCACGAGTGCTACTATTTTTTCCTAATACCAGATTGATTACCTTTACGTTTTAATAATAGCAGTCAGCTAATTCTAAATCAATTTACATGTTATGCCCCCTTTTGTTCTGATGTTCTCTCTGAACCTCAAAAGGAACCAGAGACATTTCTATTTTTTGATTTGTTTATTTTCAAAAATAATCAGCATAATCAGAATAGAAATGCTCTCCTTTTCCTTCTGCTTTACCCTTTTCTCCTTCATACCTCAGAGATTACGCTTGTTTGGGGAACCGTCAGCAAATCCTGAGTGATAATTTGACAATAATTTGACAGTAGTCTTAAATCATCAATAAAAATCCTGTTTACGTCCTTTTCAGCAAAACAAATGCTGACCCAAAACTATTTTAGCATACACACTCTGTTTTGATCTTGTAGTAGACTCTAGCCCTTACTCTCAACACCAGTATGTCAAAACGTTGCAGATGCTCAGACTAACCGCCCAGAATGCAGACCAGAGAGGGCTGGCCAGGCGTCGTGAGGAACACCCCCTTTACCCAGGCCCGACGACCACCTACTGCGCCGAAAGCGGCTGGACGCGGAGAGGCGTGTGCCTCAGACTCAGGACTCGACTCTGGGCAGAGAGGCTTGTGCGCATACAAAGCTCGCCAATGTCATTATCTTCCTGGCCCACAACCTAATGGGACTGAAACAGGAGGTAAATGATCTCAAACAACAGATCACAGCGGTAGCCCACAAAGACCCCAGCAAAATGGAGTTACAGGAGGAAATCAATAGATTTAAAAAGGCTCTGACAGCTGCTGAACAGAAAGAGCACCTGGAAAAGGTAGCCAGAAAGAACCTGGAAAGGAAACACCCACACAAAAATTACTATTAAAGCAGCAAATTCTGAGCTATTAGACAAAGTTGCCAGAACTGAGACTCTGACCCAGCAGCTGAACAACACTCAAGACAAAATTGACATGGTCCAAAGAGAACTCAGGTACTCTTATAGGCTGCAAAAGGAAACACAGTGGGAGACACACCCTACTCCTGCATCCTCACTCAACAGTGCAAAACTCCCTCAGGTGCACGAAGCTACGAAAGGGGGAGCCAGCACTTTCTGCTTAACAACTCAGCAGACAGACCCATAATACCTCCAGCAACCACAGAGAGGAGGGGGGTCCTTTCCATGCATCCCTGCAGCAGCGCATGTTGCGACCCCCAGAAACTTTGACAAGCCAACCAGAAAACAATAGTTTCCTACTTTATACAGTACGAGCAGTAATTTAGAACGGTAGAGTCGTTTTAAACATTGCTTGCAAGAAGACCCAATAATCAATCTTATGTGTCAGTTTCATAAGTTTTAGTAACTTCTTCTCCAATGCGCATACCAGTTCCTTATCAAAACCAGATAAAATTATAGTTTGAATGTACCTGCCTACGAGCAGTAAGAAGTTTTCAGTACTATAATGTGTTTAAATCATACGATAAAAAACTAACCTGACTTTAGCGAAGAAATCCTAATTTCTGTAGTTAGTAGAGCATAAGTCTTTTCTGCGACGAAATCTCCGGGATTAGCAGCTCATATAAGGCCCGCTACCAGAATAAATCGAGTCACTTCTGATTTGGTACGTTGGGCGAAGAAATCCCCTTCTTCAGTACTTTGTAGGTGATCTGAGCGATGCTCCTCTTTTCACTGATTTAAGGCCTTATTATGTGTGATGTATCATTGTATTCATATCGAACCACTCATGTGAAACATTTACGTAACTCATACATGCGCGCACCAGGTTCTGAATCTAATCAGATAAAACTATAGCTTGAAGGTGGGCCTGCGGGGGACTTCCCACAGGCTCTTAGAAAGTTTCTAGAGTATAATGTTTTTAAATCTCTTTCAAGTGATAAGCAAACTAACCTGCGAATTTAGCGAGGAATCTAATCTCTGTTGTTAGTGCGAGCTACGTTCTTTCTGACGACGCACGCAATCTCAGAATTTAGACCAGCTCATATAAATTAGCGTTAACCAGATATGAATCGGTCTGATCTTGGGCAGACAGAAGAAATCCCCTTTTTCCAGACACTGGTGTAAGGTGATCTGAGCGTATACTCCTCATTTCCTTAATCTTAAGTGCCTTATATGTGTTCACGTATAATTGTATTTCATTATTGACCGCCTCATTTGAAACATTACGGAAAATTAATGGTGTGTAATTCTAGCGATAGACTAATACGAATCCACCACCCTTTTGCTGTGAAGTGAGATGTGCTGTTTTGAGTATGAATGAATCTGGTACGGACTTTTGTGGCGACATGCATGAGTTCCCATTGCATGTACTCACAGCCAGTAGCAAGGCTGCTCCACATGCCACCTGTTGTAGAGCTTTGCCATCGGTATCCCCCCCCCCCCCCCCCCCCATAGACACACGTGACCCCGGAATTGTGTGAGCAGACTCTTCTGGTTAATCTGACAACAGCATTCACTTCACAGACATGTGTGTCAACAAAGAATTGCGTGTAACCAACGCTAACTCTTAAACTAAGCCCTTTACCTCAACTGCTAACTGTTAGCATCTGACTAACACTTAGATAGGCGTGTAAAGTGTAACTTTCTAAACACACCTCTCTCTCCCTCTCTCTCTCACTCTCCCTCTCTCTCTTTATTTTTGCTTTCTGACTTTATTCTACCTCTTTTTAATTTTAATGCATTTATTTACATTTGTTTAGCACAAATGTACCAATTCAGTTAAATTGATTTTTATTAAATTTGAGATTAAATTAAATCAATTTGTTTATTTACTTTTTGGTATTTTTTTTTTTTTTTTTTTTATTTTGTTTATTTACTTTCCCTTTTAATTTCCTACAGCTCTTAGGACCTTTTTTTATTTTATTTATTTATTTGTTTTTTTTTTTTTTTTTTTTACTTTTACCTTATTTTAGTTATTTCACCATCACCATAGTCGTTTTTGGATAGGATTACAGTAGTTCGAGCAACTGTTGTTTCCTTAGCGAGTTATACAGGTTATTAGTAGCATAATCCCTGTTTCCTCTCTACTTCTACTCACGCCTCAGTGCCAGGCCTAATAATACGTGGAAGGGACCAGCCCATACCATGCCCCCAACACAAGGTAAAGGCCCCTAACAATATAAAACTAGAAACAATTCCCACTGTTTCTTTCTCTTTTGACGAGGTATTTGGTGGGTCCCTGCTATTTTAGCTAACAGCCTAACCCTAGGGTTATTAAGTCTATTTCAGCATCACACACAAGTTAAACCTGCTTAGCCATATCTCTTAGGAACAAAACTAAAATAGGTAAAAATGTTCCTTTTTTTTTTGAGTTCATCTTATTTTATTTCAGTTTCGTCATAGTGACCAAACCCGTGAACCATCAGTAGTTTAGCCCGGTCATCAGCTGACCCCTCCTTACGGCCCCTCAACAAAGTTACTCAAAACTCTTCCTTTGTGTTCACGAACAAAAAAAAAAAACATAGCACCTTACCTCACTAGCTGCCTCCCACCAGCTAGTCATACATTACACGGCCTACACAGCCGTTCCCCATACAGATAGCTTAACACCTCTGTACGTACCTGCATTTGCCTTGTGTTAATCCTCTCTCTACTGCGTGTTCACAAACCAGTCTGACAGTATGTTTGTTTTTTTTTATCTTATCGCAGACATTCCACAGACATCAAGCCCTGGCAGCTCACCAGGACCACCTAACCACTCAGTAGAGCACTGAGCTCAAAGCAGCCAACGACCTGCCATGGCACAGAAAGGAACAGCGAGACTGCGACATAAGCGAACATTTGACCAGCATCATCCTCTCCTCGGCCCACAACCTCAAGGGCCTCAGACAGGAGGTAAATGAGCTAAAACTGCAAGTCACAGAATTCTGCAGAGAAACTGACACCTGCTCAACGAGAGAAAGCACCGAACGGATGCAAAGAACCCCACAGAATGGTTCGACAGAAGGAAATCACCAGTCTTCACAGAGGCTCTAACAGCTGCTAGACACCAAGCGCCGCTGGAAAAAGCCATCACACAGGACTTGAAAACAGAACTGTTTCACACAAAGTCACTCTTAAAACAACATATGTCTTTTTCTTTTTTTATCCTGCGAACTAAAGGAGGGAGAGACACCACATCTTATGGCCTTACAAGGCACCTCATACAGAAAAACCCCCCCCCCCCCCCCGGACAGAGCTGAGGTCCAAACCCTGACTCACCAATTAGAAAGGAGCTTGACTTGGTTAAGAAAGAATTTAAACAGTCCTAACGACTGAGCATAGACCTAAGCAAAAGACAGCAGGTTAAACACCACGTCGCCAGCAGTGCAAGCCCTCCACTCCTGTGCACAGCTACGAAAGGGGGGAAAGGAAGCCAAAGCCTTCTGATGAAATTCACAAGTCTCAGATCCACTGAAAACATCTGCAGCTGCAACCCCCCCCCCCAAAAAAAAAAATAAAAATTTCAGGGAACCGGAAGCAACGCACGAGAGTGTGAATTCAGTGCACAAATGAACATGAAAGAATGCTTGCCCAGCACCACAAGGACGAACAGATAGCGGAAACCACGAAACAGAACTTCCCCTGGCCAGCAGGCCCACCCCATCAGCCAAGAGTCCGAACCTGCGAGGAGGGGGTGGGGCGAGAGCCACTGTTCACACGTCTCCAATCAGCAGCCACAAGGGGGTGGGACAAGGACCTTTCCAGAGGATCACTGCAAACACACACACACCGTGTGACCCCACAGAACCCAACGAGCTGGCCAGAGACAACACAACTGGCAACCTAAATACTCTCAGACCCAAAGTCTGAACACGGACTGATCGCTCCCCCAGACACCAAGCAGGGCCGGCATGAAACTCACCATGCTTACTACCACAGACTTCGACAAACTTACTCCAAAGCTCACAATAACCCTGGGATGGCGGAGGACACCAGCAGCAAGAAGTCATCTAGGCATTAGGGCATGCCGCACAATGCCTAATCAACAGCTACGTAACCTGACACAGAAGGCCTTTAAAAAGCACAAGGCCTCCACTAAAGGTGTCTGTCAAACCCCACTGAGTCTGAACTTAACAACTCAGAATCCAAAGCGGGCACCAAAAGGCACCCAGCATTGCCACAATGCAAAAAACCCTTCTACAGAAAGCCCCTAGAAAGAAGAGGACAGAGCCATCACCATGGAAACAGACCCAGGTTCCAGACCAACCAATGGGAAAAGGCGTCCTCATCCTGCAAACACCACAGTATGTCCAACAGCAGTCCACCACAACATCCTCATCCACACGGGTGCTGAAGGAGCGCTACACAAGGACAGGCCGGAACGCTACTTCTGGCGTATACATGGAGCCTGCTGACACTCTGCAAAGAGGCTCCTTGAACAAAACTCAACTAAGGTGTATTGAGAAGGACAAACCTCTGACTACTTGCCTGCTGCATCACAGCATCAGGCCACTCCAAGGGAGGAGCATCCCTTGAAACCGTTCGACACCCCTAGAAGCAGCCAGACAATGTTGGATTGAGCAATGGGCCCACATGCCCAACAGTGAAAGCTCTGCTAACACAACTCAGGCAAGCTCAAGTTGGTGCCGCCACAAGAGCCAAGCGACAACGCAAACATCAGATTTCTAGTGACGTCCGGGCAGAACAGAGAGCTAACAACCACATGCTGCTCTCCTGCCATCATCACCTAAGTTTTTTTTTTTTATTGGATTTTTTTTTTTTTTTTTGGTCAGTCTGAAAACTCCCGACCCTGCACCCTACAAAATCTCCATAACAATTACCTGCCATCCCTGGAACCACCTGCACTCTCACCAGTGAGAGTCTAACCCGGCTGCCCCACATCACGGGTACCACAGATAGCCAACTGGCTAACAACATCAACAAAAAAAAAACATCCTACCCGGACTAACTAACTTCAGGATGACAGGTGACACAGCCACGACACCTGCTGCATAAGCTCGAGGAACCACACCTTGCTACAGCCTACATCACAACAGCACACCACCAGACAGCATCCAACAAGGCACCAACAGCCAAAAACCACCACTAGCTCCCAGCCGTGAGTGCCAGGTGTGAGTTCGATTGTTCTGCACCTTGACATCACTCGTTGTTGTCTATTCTACGCACAACAACGCTCGAAAGGGGGGAAATATGTAGCGTCTCGACCAATCTGACACACTAATTTTATTTTGGATTTAACAAATCAATTAGTCATTAGATTAACAAATCGTCACAGTACCCTCATTCAATAGACTGGATGCCAGTGCTTCGGCTGAACACCATCCCCCACCTTGATCACCATGACAACTAATCATGATATCACTGGTTTTATGGCCTAAAAGGAATGTAGGGGAGAAACTCCCTCATTTTACTCATGAGAAATACACACAATGCCCAGAGAAATGGACTATTCTCTAATTAATTCATATAAAAACCTTTCTGTGAATGAACACACATATCCTTCAGATCATTGTGTATACCATTACTGTTCTTGTATATTTGTCTTTTGAATTGTATACTGTTTTTTATGCATGTTATGATAGACCACTATTTAATATAACCTCACCTATTTCATGTTTAGTATCTATGAAAGATATTCTTGGGGTTTTTCGCCTTCTTATCATCGAAACAAGTGTGTATATTATATGCTGATACCTATGCAACATATTGATGTTCTAAGAATCTGTACTAATTCGTGCCTCAACACTCCAGCGAATTACATATGCAAAATACCAGGCTTACAGACAAAGAGTCATAAAAATCCCCAGTATTTCAAACCTCCCGCTTGGGATTTCAGCCTTACTCATTGGACAAACCCATCTTGAGAGGCGTGATACTCTGCAGGCTTTAAAAGGCCACACTCCATGTGACCCGCCCTTGTCGGGTGGTTCGGTCATAAGCTAAGAAGATGTGAAAA
Source organism: Sinocyclocheilus anophthalmus (assembly GCA_018155175.1). Lineage (NCBI taxonomy): Eukaryota > Metazoa > Chordata > Actinopteri > Cypriniformes > Cyprinidae > Sinocyclocheilus > Sinocyclocheilus anophthalmus. The sequence continues at coordinate 205,922 of JADLZN010001024.1, read as the reverse complement.
AACGCTTCAGGATACCAAAGCATCTGTGCCAGGCCTCTCTTCGGCCTAGTCCTTTCCATTCATCAAGGGACACTGACTCAAACTGGTTCTTCTCAACGACCCGAATTCAGCAAAGATCAACGGGAAGCTTTAAGATTTGCATCAGGAATCTCTTTCAGACCGCCGAGACTAGCTAAGTATCAAACTTAGTCTTATTAATTGAAATATTAGGTATCATTTGCACCTTTTTACGAAGGTGTGTTTGAACTCAGAATCTGACGTATCCCTGAATGCTTTGATCTGTTGAATATACATGCAACGTGTTCCATAAAATCCATTCTTTATGACTCTTTCTATGCTGAGTTAAACTTTAAACCTTTCCTATAACAACTGTATGTGTGTGTGTGATTTGTGTATGTGTATGTTACACCAGTTTATGTGTTTATGTAGTATGTTGGATTAGTTTAAGTGTTTATGTAGTTAATATAGTCTTACTTGTATCACACTTGACGTGTTTATTGTTTACTCATAACCGGAGTCAATGATCATGCAGATTTACGTTACAAGCTTATAAAATTGTACAGTAAGAAAGTTATTTCCATTAACCAGGAAATTAACGTTCTTAGAAATGACAAGACAGTTGACCCTGAGAGGTAAAGTAAATATCTACAGCGGATCTAAAATATGAATAGTTAATAATAACTAGTTATGGTTAATTATTCATAATTCCCATGAGCTGATTCGCTACAGGTGCCTTTCACACTGGAGTTCGATGCCCCCCTTGGTTCTAAAACCCGACAGTTTTTGTGTTTTTTTTTTATTTTTTTTTTTTTTGGTATGCTCCCCCCTCCCCCTGCCCGCTGGACTGTGTTCACAGATATTATATTAGGTCCGAAACCGCAGTATCGTTTACGTCATCAAGCAGCTGTTTACCCCATTGCTTAGTAACGAAGGCGCAGGAGAAGACGGCAAAAATGCGTAGCATTGCTCTCTTCAATTTTATATTTATGCTTTGAACCGTTGGTTTGGTTTCCAAAGCTTCAGTACATAACAGCACTTACGTCTGCCTTACAAATGTACTGCAAATGCCCTAAAGTACTCTGAAGGTGAACAGAAATGAGATATACAGCTCTCTGCTTGCAGCATTGTCAGTCACGCTCGTCAGGAAAGTGAGTGAAACGCACACAAACACGCATTTTTATCAAATAATACATCATTATTAGCGGTTCACTTCCGTGATTTGGTACGATTGCGTTCACATCAGCAGCAAACCGTACCAGAGCTTCCACGTGAACCGTACCCTCACCCCCCCCCCCCCTCCCGGAGCCCACCCCTTTAAGCGGACTCGGCGCATAGGTTCTGTGGGGGTGTCGATGCACACGGAGTTCAACGATCCGCGTTTCACCATCATCCAAACGATACCGAACTCTGACCGTCAATTACGCCCAAAATCCGGTGGTCGAGCACCAAAAGTGCTAGTGTGCCAAAGCTCACCCTTAAAGTTCACCAAGTGCAGCGCGGCTTGTGCTTACAGCCGAGTAACCAAAGAAACGCTTTAAGCGCCCACATTAGCTGGCCCAGATGAGGGGGAATCTGCGTCTCATTTCAAGCTCGTCTGAGGTTTCTAGTTTCATGCAGATATGTTTTTATGATCAACCATTCTGATTTTGTTTTAAATTTCTAATTATACAATCTAATTTAGATTTAAAAAATGTTCATGTTGCATGTATGCAGCATCTTTTCTTGGATCATGATTAAAATGCAGTGATAGCCTCTAATTTTAAATGGAAAGAGCACAGACAAAGCCTTATTTTGTTTATATGAAGATATTTATTTATTTGGGGCTTGTTTTAAAATTTAAAAAAAAATTAGTTTTGTTATTTACATTATATTTAAATTTTGTTATTTAGTAAACGCTTTTATCCAAAGCAACTTACAAATGAGGACAATAGAAGCAATCAAAACCAACAAAAGAGCAATGATATGCAAGTGCTATATTAGTATATTATTATAGTGTTATATTTCAATTTCACAAAGAAACATGCAGCATTATGTCCAAGCAATAATAAAGGACACATTTAATTTATAATTTGGCTTAAATCTCATTTTGTAAAAAAAAAAATAGTGAACGAATCGCTGAAATCAAATGCTGTGAATAATGTACAATATTGAAGCAAATCGTGGCGTTGAGTGAATCGTTACATCCCTAAAAGCCACTCATCTGACCTGAATGCTGCAGGTTGTGATCGTGATTGTTTGGCCAGTGTCACTTTGCTAGCTAGCTAGGCTGTGACATCTGTTGACCTTTTCCAGCTACTGCCATCTACAGGTGTTCAAGATGTTCTGCACCTGAAATATTTTAATTGCAGGAAATACACACAAGTAAATACTTGTTGCATGGTTTTAAATATTGGTGCAAAATGGCCATACAAATGATTCAACTTATTCATAATTTTACAGACACAAACTACACTGAATATTATTTGATGTTGCTTTTAAATTATTTGTGAAATTTACTAGCAATTTCTGAGTGAAAATTGTTTCAAAGGCACATGTAAAACACTGAATTACACATTAAAAGTTTTAAAACTTGTTTTAATTCTGCTGTGGTTTAAAAACAAATGTAATTTACACAATTTATGATTTTATTGACACAAGCTAAACTGAAAAAAAATATGGTGTCCACAGAAAATTGCTAGTAAATTTCACAAATTACAAAGAATCAGCAAGTAGCACTGAAATAAACATGACAATTTTAAGTTGAAAGGCTTGAAATAGTATTTTCTTTTAAAACTTGCTCCAGTAATGTTTGTTTTACTTACAATACAACAACAACAAAACAAAAAAATAGTTTACACTGGAAAACAAAAACTGGTTTAGGAATTACTTTTTCACTTATAAAATGCTTGTATATTTCACAAATAATTACAAATAACTCACTGAATTAAAAATTTCATAAAAATGTCGTAAAAACCGCTGTTGCAACATTTTGTAAAATGTAAAGACTCCAATAATCTTTTATTTGCAACCTCAAAAAGTCATTTATTGTAGTGTATACATATTACTGTTTTACACATGCAAACCCTGAAAGCCAATACAAAGTTACAATATAAATGCAAATCTAACTGTTCTTGCTTCAGTCTGCAACTAAAGTGTTTCAAATGTGTTTTAAAATGAATTTAATTCTGCTGTGCTTTAAAAACTATTGTGACCGGATTTGGATATGAACTACAGACTGCTGTTATTTGCGTATATGAGAGAGAAACTGGACACTAAAAACTAGGGTTCACTCCTAAATCTCAACACAAACACACACGCACACCGAACATCAGTCATGTGATTTGATGGATGGCCACTGAGGTCAGAGGAGATTCGGAGGTCGCTGCGAGTGCATTTCAGCTAGCCTCAAACGTGGCGTCGGTTTCTCACTCGACATAAATGCGCATCAGTCAGAAATACACCGGATCCAGTATCACAGACGTGTCCACTCTCACATCAGACACTTCACAAGATACACTTCAAGACACTGATTCAAACATGTTATGTCAGTATTTATTAAAAGTACACTATTATTATTCATTTTTTTGTAAGAAATGATCGAAAAACTGTTTAAAACTGGAATCTGGCCTTACCAAGAGTCATTCAAAAGCAGTCAAAACTAAACAAAACTTTAACTAATAGACATCACTATATTTTACCATTAAATATGCAAGTGAGGCATTGTCTTAATGAAAATGCACTAATTTGCATCCATTTCCTGAACATAAATCTGAACACTGGATTAAGCCAGGTTCACAATTCTTGCTTAATTTTGTTGACATATTAGAGTTGAATATTTTTATAGAGGGGATTCTAAATATCTCTTTTTGTCACTTTAATACTGTCAATAGAAAGGAAAATATATATATTTTCAGCACATTTTAAGAATAAAATGTTATATAAATCAGTACAAATGATATCTGAACAAACCCCACGGTAAAAACCTTCAGAATACAGCTAGGAATAAAACTGCTAAGTTTGGTGTTTGTAAGTGCTGCTGAAGTGGAGAAAAAACTCTTTAAAGATATGAATCGTAATTGAAATCTACAGGCACAAATAGATAAAGTGTAATAAAATAAATATTTAAAGTGGATGTTCTTTCCACTAAAAAGAAGACATGAAAGAAGAAAGTAAAATAACCCAATTTCTAAAATTTGACCAGTGCATTAAAACATGGCTTTGTCTGTATAGTGTATTGTCTTAAAATAGCGTGCACTGATGAATCGTTCCTAATAGAAAGGAAATAGACCATTTTTATTTCATGTTGACATTAAATTAGTTTCTTGCACAAAATTTTCTGAAAAATTCCCTGCGAACGAGAGCAAGATGCGTGTTTCTGATTCATTTGGCTCCTGTCACTTGGGTACTTGTCCTTAAATGGCATGTGTATGTGTGTGCACACTTAAGCCCACTGGACAGTAGGAATGTCCATTAACCCTGCGGTCCGTCACTGCTGAAACAGCAGCGGCTAAATCCAGATCCACAGACTAAAGGGCCGGATTTGAGGGTCAGAGAAACTGAAAACTCCCCCTAGACCGTCTCACAATCTACCAGACCACACCTGTCTGTCTGTCTGTTACACTCACAACCTTCAATTCAGCAAGTTTGAGCTGCACATTTTCTTTTGTTAACTAAAAACTGGCTGTATGTTTCCTTAAGAACCAGGATCTATTGCATACCAGAGATGCATTTGTGTAAAGACATTTAATGTAACATTAAATTAGGATTTCTATTTCAAATAAATGCTGTTCTTTTGAACTTTCTATTCATCAAAGAATCTTGAAAGATAATATGTGACCCTGGAGCACAAAAGCAGTGTTAAGTCGCTGAGGTGTATTTGTAGCAATAGACAAAAATACATTGTATGGGTCAAAATTAGCGATTTTTCTTTTATGCCAAAAATCATTAGGATATTAAGTAAAGATCATGTTTTGTTTTGTTTTTTTCTTCCATGAAGATTATTTTGTAAATTTCCTACCATAAATTTATCAAAATTGATTTTTGATAAGTAATATGCATTGCTAAGAACTTCATTTGAACAACTTTAAAGGCGATTTTCTCAATATTTAGATTTTTTTGCACCCTCAGATTCCAGATTTTCAAATAGCTGTATCTCGGCCAAATATTGCTCTATCATAACAAACCCATACATCAATTGGAAAGCTTATTATTCCGCTATTAGTATATCATCTCAATATCAAAAAATTGACCCTTATGACTTGTTTTGTGGTCCAGGGTCACAAATGAATCACAGTTTGCACAACGATATGAAGCAGCACAACTGTTTGCAACATTGATAATAATCAGAAATGTTTCTTGAGCAGCAAATCAGCATATTAGAATGATTTCTGAAGATCATGTGACTGAAGACTGAAGTAATGATGCTGAAATAAATTTAGCACTGATCACATAAACTACATTTTAATATACTCACATAGAAAACTGTTATTCTATATAGTAATAATATTTCACAATATGTGTATTTTGGATAAATCGATGCCCCCAGCCATAATGTGAGACTATTAAAAACGTACTCCAACCCCAAACATTTAAACACTATATGTAAATGTCAGAATAATTTTTTTTAAATAAATAAACTTATAAAATACTATCAATATTATAATATTTTTATTTTGCTCTGTATAATTTTCATGAACTGCAACTGTATGCGTGTTCTTACAGAATCCTGAGTCCCTGGACTCGTCGATCCAGAGCTGTCTGTCTGCCCTCTACCCACCGTTTGAGGTCACGGCCTCTACTGTCCTCAGCCAGCTCTTCCAGGTCATCGAGGGTCGTTACCACGGAGACGCCCTCCAGTGTCTGACCGACTTCCTCATCCCTGCCAGACACCTTCTGGAGAGTGTGCAGCAGGAGGCCTGTGTGAGTGTGAGAAAAACCATACATAAATGACCAGTCAAACTAGCAATGAGTGACTAGTGAAGGAAAACGTGTTTAAAATCAGTTACAGGGCAAAAATATATGGGTGTTTCTAGGGTCCCTTTTGACCTTCTGAAAATACGGAAAATAAACTCTCTTAAAAGTCTCTTCACAGGTTCACACTGGTTTAATTTGTCCAACAGTGAACATACATGTATCACAAGTGCAAGTCATGAACATTAGCCCATCACAGTGCTATTTTCATCACATCTTAAATTATGTATTTATTTAATAACATTCTGTGATGGGAAAGGTATTTTTCAGACATTTTAAATAATAAAATAAAATGTCAAACTCTTCTAAGGGTTGATTTCATAGCTATCATTTTATCTATTATAAATAAAGCGGATTAATATTCTATTATTTAATATTATTTAATATTTTTAATTTTTCAGCATAATGTACCAAAATGTCAGCTCATTCTTTGATGAAAAAGAGCTTTTTGGACATTTTAAACAACATAAAATAGTAAACTCTGCTAGGGCTGATTTCATAGCCGTCATTTTATGTATTACAAATAAAATTAAATAATATTTTACATAAATAGTTTACACTTTTTGCCACAATTAGCAAAAAAAAAGTGATGCGCAAAATCATCATATTTAGCTTTTAATAATAAAATAAAATGGCAAGCTATTGCCAGAGCTGCATACCCAGCATTACAAATAAAATGTAATAATATTTTGACATTTTTAGCATGATTTACCACATTTTCAGCTTGATTAGAGGAGTTAATTAATAAAAATATATTGTTCATAAGTGATATTTACCTTTGACTTGTTTTCTTGACAGGTCACATATTTAATCTTAAGAGCACACGCTGTTCTCTTCAAATTTAAGAATGAAGATCTGAAATTAGAATAAAAAAGAAATTGTATAAAAGGCATTTTATAATATATATCAAAATACAGTAACAAAATACATGATGAATTCACAGTAAAAAGTTTCAGAGAGACTTTTAAATGTGACCATCATTTAACAAAACTGGGGAGGGGGCTACATTTTAGTAAAAATCAACCCAAGACATAAGTGCTTAAAGTTGAGGAAACACCCTTAAACTTTCTCTTATACATTCATATTACAGTATGTTAATAGAAAAAGTCCATGCAAACAGTATGTAATCTACCCTTATTCTCTTATGATGCTTTCTGATTAATAATAACAAGCAACACTTTGAAATTGACATTAATGTCTGAGCTCAGCTGATCTGAGAAGCGACTGCAGTATATGTCTTTCAGATGGATCATATTGGAGGAGTCATTGAGATAAGTGCTCCAGACCGCCGTCTGACTTTCACTACAGACCAGTATCTGAGGTCAATTAATGAGTGACTGAGGCAGCCGGCCATGCGATGTTCATCTGCTCAGCGCAGTGATTATAGGCTGTCTTTGACATCAAGAGCATCACTCCATGCTATTCACTTAATAAGCTCTTTTAATAAAGCCCTTTATCAGCCTGATCTTCCACAGATACTCGTCTGAACCACTTCCATGGGCTGCACTTCTTTATTTTCACTTCATAATCCCTATCTATATTAGTAAAAGAAGAACTATCTTAATATAATCTACAGTAATTATTTAATTCTTGGCAGTCAGCATTTCACACTGGAATGTGAACACTTAAAAATGCACTTACATGTGACATTGAGGAATATCAGCTGCACTGGCAAGTCTTATTGCTTTATTAGTTATAAATTAAAAGTTGTTAATACAATGCATGAAAAATTAATTGATACTCATTATATATTTGTAAAAAGTACATAAGACTATCTCATAAAATTGTTTCGATATCACTCTTTTTTTACCCTAATTAAAAATTCAACACGGGTGATGCATTCTGGGAAATAAAGTATTCCTCCACCCTGTCTGTCTGTCTGTCTGTCTGTCTATCTATCTGTGTATATATCTGTCTGTCTGTACATCCTTCCATATGTCCTCCTATATGTCTACATCCATCCATCCATCTAAACCTCAAGGCTTTTTTTTGAAAAAGGCTTTCATAAAATCAGTTTGACTTGTACTTTACAGTTATAAGAATTTCTTTTATTTATATATAATGAGTTCTTTTGAACGGCTTCTTTAGATTCAAATTCAAATTCAAATTTGAATTCTGCATCCTTATTGCTGCCAAATTTCTAATTTTAATTTAAATGTAACATTCCAGTTGGAATCTAAAAGGGATTCTCAACTGAGTTCTAAATGTCCCCCACTTAAATTGATTTTCTGTGTGTCCCGAACAGGCACCGTACTCTCAGAGGGTGTTCAGGTTTTCCGGGTGGCCTTTGTGTTTACACGATCGCATCGTGATCCAGCTCGCTCCTGTTAACCCTTTGCTGCTCAAACCAGGAGACTTTTACCTGCAGATTGTGCAGCTTGGAAACCAGGCAGCCCGTATTGTGGTCCAGAGCCTTTTGGAGGTGGAGGAGAAACGTGAGCTGGAGGAAACCCCAATACCCGAGACCTCGTACCCCAGCATCTTCACTGAAGCCTGGCTTCGGGAACTCAACGATGGGAGACATGGAACGCCTCTGGCTCGCTGCATCCTCAAAACCGAGCAGGGTGTAGTCAAGGTTCCTTGGGAAGAGGTAGCCAATCCTGAATTTGAAGACGATCGGAGGATGGCCTCCTCGTCTACGTCAAACCAACAAGAGTCTTTGAGTTCGTGCCATCCACATACACCTACCCCTTCTAATTTCTCAGTTGAGACGAGGATTTGTCCTGCACGGGATGGTATAGCAGTGTCCTTGCGTTTGGTAGACAACAGCAGTAGTTCCAGACACACTGAAATGGATCCAACTCAGTCTGGGATGCGACCGGTGGGATGGGTGTCTCCAAACACATGGGACAGCAGAAGTTTGGTTAGCAATTGCAAAGATCTAATTGACCTTACCAAAGAAACCCAAGTATACTCACAAACTTGGGCTCAGACTCATACTCCTCTGCTGAGGTCCAACAGTACTACTCGGGAACGTACGGCTTGTGTTCGCACCGTGAGGTTCGCAGAGGAACCCTGTACGCCGTGCATGCAGAGAAAACACGGACAAGGGACCAAAGCACAAAAATGTCGATACATGGAACCACAGGAGAAACCTATTAAACCAAAAGAAAGATCTGAGCATCCAAATGAGCCAAGAAGCTTTCACAGACCTGCTCAGGAAAATCCAGCTTGTTGCAGCTCCTCAGAAACAGGTCCATTAGGTAATTCCTCCAGTGAAGGACATAAGGATGAAACACAGAACATTTCTCAGGACAAGATACACTGTTTTACTCCAGCCGTGGTTGGGACGTCTGAGAAGTGCCACATTGTTGTCCAAGGAGAGACAAACGAGGTGGACAGAAGCAGCTACTTTGAAATGATTCCCAGGCTGCATGTGGTTCCAGGGAAGAAGACCACCGCTTTTGGACTTGTGTCTCCAAAGATAAACAGAAGACGACTACCAGCTCAAGGTTTGGATCATTTTGGATCAATCTACTGTATCAATCAATCTATCTATCTATCTATCTATCTATCTATCTATGATATTATCGATTAACGTATCTATCTATCTATCCACCAATCCACCCACCCGTCCATCCATCTATAAACCCACCCATCAACACACCCATCCATCCTATTTCTATCTTTCATCCATCCATCATTCATAAACCCACCCACCTATCTATCTTTCATCCATCAATCCAGTATCAATCTATCTTTCCAGGCATCCATCCTACATTTATCTTTTCATTCATTCATCTTTCCATCCATCCTATATCTCTTTCCATCCATCATCTGTCTTTCCATCCATCCATCCTATACCCATCTCTCTTTCCATTCATGAATCCACCCACCAACATACCCAACCATCCATCCATCCATCCATCCATCCTATATATCTCCCTCTGGTCCATCTAATCCATCTATCTATCTAACCATCCCATCCGTCCATCCCCATCTTGGATATATGAAACCTACCCTCCTATCTATCTTTCAATCCATCCTATATCTATCTTATCTATATCTATCTTATCTATCTATCTATCTATCTATCTATCTATCTGTCCTAACATCCATCTTTACAACAATCCATCATCTATTGTTCCATCTATCCATCCTATATCTGCATTTCCATCCATACATCAATCTTTCCATCCATTCATCCATCCTACATCTATCCGTCTTTCCATCCATCCATTCTATAATCCAATGATACGATGATAGTAGAAGAACCTTTTTGTCTAAATGGTTCCATAAAGAACCTTTAACATCTGAAGAACCTTTCTGTTTCACAAAAGGTTCTTTGTGGCGAAAGAAGGTTCTTCAGATTACAAAAAGGTAAGAAAGAGATGGTTCTTTAAAGAACCTTTGACTGAATGGTTCTTTGTGGAACCAAAAATGGTTCTTCTATGGCATCGCTTGAAGAACCTTTTGAAGCACCTTTATTTTTAAGAGTGTATCATTATAATCATACCAGCATCTCGTACTATAACATATCTTTACATCCATCCATGCATTCTACATCTATCTTTATATCCATCCAGACACTTTTCAAAAGACTAACCTAGGAAAAAAGGAGGAAAAGATCAATGTTTGATCAAATATATTCAATATGTTTTATTTAAAGGCAAGTCCTTATGATCTAATGAATCTTATTAGAAGCAAAGCAACATCTTTGATCATGTTTTAATGCATGTTGACTTATTCCTTTGAAGATCTCTCTCAGGACTCAAAAACTCTGTCCTCTCCTCTTGCTGGACCACGGATAAATCTTTCAGACGCATCAGCGCAAGCTGAAACAGAGAGACCACCATCCAGATCATCCACACCCTGCACTTAAAGATAGACGCCTCTTTCATTCAGAAAGATCCGTGTCTTACCGGTAACCCCCCCCCCCCCAATATCTCATTTGAATCCAAATTAAAATCACATGCATTTTTATGCCTTGAAACTGTAGACATCTGGTGTTCTGTCATTTGGTTTTCAGCAAAGGAAAACGATCTAGCTGATCTAGCTATATATAATGTCTATTTTTCAAAAAAATTTAAGTATATTTTAAATGTAAATTTTAATATTTAAATAATATAATTTAAAACAAATATATAATAAGTCTTAAATTATATTAAATTAAATCAATGAAAAAATTTAAATTCTGTATTTGCTATTATGAATTTAAAGGTAATAAATAAATTAAATTTGAATGATATATGCTTGAATTATATATTTAAAATTAAAATATACAAGTGGAAAGTTTCTATTATATATATAAAAAATTCACTATATAATATATTGTGTTGGGGCCAGTGAGAATGTTAATTATTGGCCTAGCAAAGCAAGCAGAAACAAATCCTTACTGTTGAGCAATGAAAACTATAGACTAAGAACCCCATGAATAGCATCCCTTTCTTCTCCAATAACATGTTTTTGGAACGAGCCCATGTTGTGTTTTCTATTGAAATTCAATGTCTATATACTGTACAAGGCAAGCGAAAACAGATGATCCCAGACTGCAGTAATGAAAGCATTTGCCACTTGCATGGTCGTCCACGTTCTGAACCTCATCTGCCTCCTGTTTACAGGGGGGCCAGCCCGACCAGTTCCCGGACGGCAGACCCTGGTGGAGATTTATGGAGATCATCAGGTCTGGGCTTCTGCACCCATTTCAAGCCAGGAGATCTGCAAACTACTGCTGTACTTTCACACCATCACCAGGTACAACAACTGCCTTACAAACACACCATAGATGTTCCCTGCTGAAAGACTGATGTATGTTATTTTTAGGAAAGAAAAAGATCTAGGGATGACGGTGGTGTTTGATGCACGGAGGAAGCCGCCACATCCAGAGTTCGACAAAGCTCTCCTTATGCTCCAGGTGTGTGTGTGTGTGTGTTTGGGCTTAAAACGACCTTTGAAAACTCTTTCGCGCACTAAATCTGAGCGTTTGTCACATGGAGCTTGTCCTCATGCACTGTGCCTTGGCGTCTGCTGCGGCCTTGAATAAGGACAACAGCCACAGTCATGAGAAAAGGCCCGGCGTTACGGTCAGGAGAGCTGGCAGAAAGTCACACATACACTGCGCCTTCACTGTTTTCTGGATAAATATTGTTGTGCCAAATGCAAATCTACTAACAGACTTTGATCTCTCAACCCGCTGCAGATGGAAACTGTCGACATCACTTAAGGGCCTCTGTATATATAAATAGTGGATGCCAGTCAGCTGACGCGGCTATACACGGATCCTTAAAGTACAATCACTGACTACTGGCTACAGATCCTCAGCGTACATTATTGGAGCAAGCCAATCTGATCCACTACAGACATTATTAATAAATAAATATTTCTAATAAATATATATATAATATTATTTTTTTATTAATTTAATTTGTCCATATTCATGTAAATACATCATTCACCATATTAAATTGTTCTATTTTAAATATTTTTTAATATTAAATAATAATCGCTTATTATAATTATAAATTTGATTATACGTATTTATCATTATTATTATATTTACATTTTATATATCTTAAATATAACTTTATATTATCAATGAGAGTATTATATTATTTTATATTCGCAATTATATTATTATATTATAATAATACAAGATGATAATTGATCTATATATTACTATAATTATAAAAATATATAGTTATAATATTAATAATACAATTTGTTATTGATGTTTATTTATTACTATATTTTTATATCTGATTTATTATTATATTTAATAATATTTCATTCAATTACAATGAAACATTTTACAATTATACATTTTTATGTTACAGAAACTGTATCCATTTGTGTCAGATCTTCAGGAGGCATCTGCTCTGCTATCAGGAGCCATAAAGAAACTGGAAGGTGTTCATAAGATCGACACAGTGCAGGTAATTAAACATTTTTCTCTGCTCTTGTTCGGTCTTAAACCAACCTCCCACCTCCAATCAAAATTATTTATAAATAAAAGCATGCTGTTCTTATGTAAAGATGATGCACATACCTCTATGAATATGTAAAATGGCATCGTGTGTGAATCAGGATGTGCAGCAGTGCATTGAGGAGCAGGGAGCTCTAATGAAGGATGTGCTGGAAGACGCACGATTGGTCAGATTGCAAAGGGGAGGCGGAGCCATGCTGGTGAGGCTGAGGAGGGAAACTGAAGTGAGGTCACCAGACTGTGAAAAAAGCCGGTAAACACAAACATGTCAGCTTCAAACACATACTGATCTTACAGATAATACTGAAGGAACATGATACAGTAAATCATCTGTGTTTTCCCGCAGTGAGGTGATCGACACAGTCACACACCTGTACAACGCCATGGAGGAGCAGGTGCACATCCTGGCCAGGAAGTCCAATATGTCCCTGCAGCACCTGGACTTCCTGTTACAGCTCAGAGAGATGGAGTCCAGGTTTGCAAAGGTAGAGAGCTGTAAGCAAAAGACAATTAAAAAAGTCATTACAAGTACAAGTACAAGTAAAACCTATTAAAATCATTTTAGTTAAAATAGGTTTTACTTGTACTTTAAAGACAAAACGTCTGGGGCTTTGAAAGAAGACTCTTCTTCTCACTAAGGCTGCATTTATTTGACCAAAATACAGTAAAAACAGGAATATTGTGAAATATTATTTAATTTAAAAATAATTTATTTCGATTTGAATATATTTAAAAATGTAATTAATTACCGTTACGGCAAAGCTGAATTTTTAGCAGCCATAACCTTAGTCTTCAGTGTCACATGATCCTCCAGAAATCATTCTAATATACTGATTTGCTGCTCAAGAAAATTTTTGCTTCATATTTTTGTGAAAACCGTGTTACATGTTTTTTTAGGATTCTTTGAAAAATAGAAACTTGAAAAGAACAGCATTTATTTATTAAAGAAAACGTTTGTAACATAAATATCTTTACCTAGTTACTTTTGCTAAATGTTATTATAATATTATTGTATTACAGATCATATTTATTATTGATAACATAAATATTTATACATTATTATTATTATTATTATTATATTTGAATTAACACATTATTTATAAATAATAACAAATTTCTATTACATATTAATGGTATAATATTTTTTTATAATTGATTGTATATTAAATGCTAACTTATATTTTTAAACAAATAACATTGATATTTATTATAAAAATATTACAGTACCAAATGTCTTACTGCTTTTACATGCAGTCTTTGCTGATAAAAGCATTAATTTCCTAAAACAACAACAACAAAAATCGGCACCCCAGACTTTTGAACTACTAGGTATACATTTGGTCTTTTAGCATTCTAGATTGCCACTGAAGTTCAGAAAGCGTATCTCTCTGTAGATGACAGGACTGCAGTTGACACAGAAGGAGAAAGCGGCACCCCCTCCTGACAGCCATGAATCTGGCCTGGAAGACTCACTGTAACTGAATCCAGCAAACACTGCAGCAGTTCCAAAGCTTTCTATCGCAAGCCAAACGTAGTGAAAGCTGAAGTGGAATTTATGGTTGAGCCACTACATAAGGACTTCAATATGTAAAGCATTGCAACCTCAACTTGCGCATCAAAATCATTAAGTGGCCAAAAAATCTGCTCAGTGTTTAACCTTGTGGCCAAAGTTATCTGTGTAACATCGTTCTGGTTAAATATCAGGAGCGAGATGAAAGATCAGGGCGATGTGCTGAAGTGTCAGATGGCGGAGAGCGTTCAGGCGTCCGCCCAACTTATCCCGAGGACGGAGGATGTTTCACAGGGATGGTGTCTGCACATTTAATATACAGCTCTGGCTGACTTTGTGTCCGCCTGGGGCCGAGCGACCTGCTGATGAATAGAGCTGGGCTATCAGGGTGTACATCTGCACTTTCTTTTTCTTTTGTTTATGCGATGAGGGTATGGTATACTTTAAATAGGGGTCATGAGACTGCCTTGATTTTTTATTTTGTATGTTCGCTAAGGTCCACTTATGTTATCCAAGAATTTGTATTCAAAAAATCATCATAGTTTAGAAGTAATAGGCTATTTTCTGTCCAGTTTTTAACCCCCCTCATCAGAACGCTCTGTTTGAATAGCTGTGGAGGATTGTAGACGCAGAAGTAAACGCCCACTGCTGTGATTGGATAACAGTTTTTTGTGCTAGGTTGACAGCCGTAACATTATCCCATAGATGGACGCTGACTGGCATTAGCGTTAAAAACGAGCCAAAATAAATAACTCAATACATATCAAACGATCTGTAAAAAAGACACGACGCAAACAGTTACTCACACTTGTGTTGCGACATTACTGTCGGATCCAATATAGTCGGCACAGCATCGTCTTTTAGTTTCAATCTTTCTGAAAATCCCGCGTCAAATTGTGCCTTGTTTGTAAAACAAATATCCACGGTAAAATTAAGTGAACAAAGGACCAAGTTCTTACTGACGTGGTTTGGAACTTCATTAAAAATAAAGTTAATTCACTCACTTTCCTAACGTTGTGATCAGAAGGAAGGCAAACACAGTTTTTTCCACAACTTGGCACTGCACACCATCTTGTTGTCTTCGGAGCATCTTTATAGTTTGGTTTCTGTGTAGACCTGCGTTCGCCTCTCTCGTAAACACTACATGTGTGAATCTGTGGGCGGGGCTAAACAGGCAGTGCTGTAGTATCGGTGGGCGGGGCTAAACGGGCAGCGCTGTAGAATCGGTGGGCGGAGCTAAACAAGCAGTGACGAAGAATCAATGGGCGGAGCTAAACAGGCAGCGATGTATAATCAGTGGGCGGCGCTAAACAGGCAGTGATGCAGAATCGGTGGGCGAGGCTGCCTCACCCTAAACAGGCAGCGCTGCTAGAATCGTTGCGGCGGGGCGCCGAACAGCAGCGCCGGTAGATCGCAGTGGGCCGGGAGACTAACAGGCCAGACCCGATGTAGAATCGGTGGGTAGGGGCCTAAACAGGCAGCGCTGTAGAATCGTCGTGGGCCGGTTGGCTAAACAGGCAGCGAGTAGAATCGGGCGGCCGGGGCTAAACATTTGTGGCAGCCCGATGAAGAATCAGTGGGAGGGGCCTAAAACAGGCATGCGAGTAGAATCATGTGGGCGGGCTATAAACAGAGCAGTGAATGAAGAGAAACAGGTGGGCGCGCCGGCCCCCCTAAACAGGCAGTGATGTAGAAGCAGGCGTTGATCTACTTCTGCAGAGACGGTGCTTATCCACACTATTACATCATAAAGTAGAACGTTCCACAAGCTGTGGTTTTGGCTGACTGGCTTCAATATAAGCTGTTTTTAGAGTAACGGCAAAGTTTAGAGTTCTGAAACTTACAGGATGTTTTTATAGTACAATGACCTCTTATATGTCAAAAGATCAAGGGAATTGTAAGAGTTGCACAGTTCATGACCCCTCATGAAGGCAAAGAAATACAGCTGTTCAGTCATTTGACGTCAGTTTGATATGATTCTCTTTCAGAATTTAAGACTACGAAATGAACAACTCTATAGTCTCCTTATTTAGTGAAACACTGATAATATAAATCATGAAATCATGCTGCCATCTAGTGGAGGGTTATATGCTATAACTAGTCAACAAGCATAAACTTGCCTTCCTTCAATAATTACATTTGGTCATTTCAACAGTTCAAGAAATTATCTTATTTTTTATCCATTTTTTATTTAGGACCCTTTCTTAACTAGAAAGAACATGGCTCCTCAGATTTTCAGCCAAATGGATTTTGAATTCAACTTCCATAAGACAAAAAAATATATATTTTTTGATTTTGTTGAAATTAGTTCCATGATTACCTTAAGAAAATTAACCATAGTTTTATTATGGTAAACATGTAGTAAAAATGTTTTTGGTGTATTTAATTACCAGTTTCACTACAAATACCCTGGTTAAACTATGGTTAGTGTAGCAAAACCGTGGTTCATTTGTGGTCACCATGGTTTAACTATAGTAGGCATGTTTTTTGTTTTTTTTAAATGGTCAATTTCTCGTAAGAGATGTGTTGACATTATTGGGCAACACATTTTTGTCAACATAATCCTCCCTATGTATGAACAAAATCATAATTGTTTTCAGGCATCAGCCGTGGCCAGCGACTGCAGCCGATTTTTAGAACAGGAGCAACACTGCAGTTCTCCAGATGAGGAGCGCTGGACACATCTTCACGCTTACCTGCAGAGATTAGACGAGTTTTCTCCCGAGCACTTCCAGGACGTGAGAGCGCAGGCCAGTTCCAGCTCCAGAGCTCTGCAGGTGTGGGACGCCGCCTGGATCCACTGCCAGGAGGTCCGGCGACAGCTGGAGGAGAGACTGGCGCTTCTGGAAGGAGCTCAAACCGCCACTGGACGTCACTCTGATTGGACCGAGGTCGTTCCAGGTCAGGATTCACGAAAGTCCATACAAGATAGGGCTGTGTGGTATGACATGGAAGCTTGAATAAAAAAAATTAAAAAATGTAAATTGAATAAAAATTAAATTAAAATGGTAATTGCGACATTTTATTTCATAATTCATACTTTTTTTAACTCGTAATTGTGATTTTTTTTCTTTATATTGTGTTTACATCATGCAAACCTGAATTTTTCCTAACTGCAAGTTATAAACTCATAATTACAACTTTCCTCTCCAAATTGTGTTTACGTCATGTATTACATCAGAAATTTTCTCCAAATTCTGAGTTTACATTATGTACTTCACACCTTGTTCCTCAGAACTGCAAGTTATTAACCTGCGATTGCAACTTTTTTCCTCTAAATTCTGCGTTTACATTCTGTAATTCTGACCTTTTTTCTTAGAAATGAGTTATAAACTTGCAATTGCAATAGTTTTCTCCAAATTGTAGGTTTACATCATGTAATTCTGACTTTTTCCCTCAGAATTGAAAGTTCTAAACTTGCAATAGTGACTTTTTAATAACTTTACATTTATGAAATTGTGAATTTTTTCTATGAATTCTGAGTTTATATCATGTAATTCTGAAATGTTTCCTCAGAATTAAGAGTTTTAATAAAAAATCAGAATTGTGACTTTTTCCTCAGAATTCAGAGATCAAAATCTTGCAGGGTTTTTTTTGTGACATAATTGTGACTTTTTATGTCTCAATTAAGACTTCTTTCTCGCAATTGCAAGTTTATATATCAAAATTTGGAATTTAAAAAGTAGGCTAATGGCAATAGGGTAAATAAACTCTCTTCATTCTGACAGAATTTTTTTTATTCTTAGAAACAGACTCTTAAGGCTAGTTACCCAAATGAAAAATGTGCCCATGTTTATATGGCTTACACCCAGGACATCGCTAAATGTGGGTGAACCGTGACTTTGTTTTTTTCAGTAGAACACATATGATGATTTTAACTTTAACCGTTGCAGTCTATCAGCAGTATAATGCATGGCAATGGTAACAAAATCTATGAGAGTAAAAAAAAACATGCACAGACAAATCCAAATTAAACCCTGCGGCTCGTGACGACACACTGATGTCCTAACACACGAAACGATCGGTTGTCGAGGGAAAACAAAAGCTATTTATATCATTTTTTTAACTTTGATACCCACATAGCATCCAACTGAGTCTGTGCCGGCGCGACACACGGAACGTACGGTGCCGTGAGGCATGCTTACGCGAGGGAACATGGGGAATCTCTCACGCGTATACGTCACTCATTGTTTACACAGTGCGCAAACATTGTAGGTACGACGGCTAATAAAAATGGTACTTACTTGCGCTTATCCGGATTGTTCAAACCGACTTAAAACTAAAAGATTACGTTCTCTCGCGCGGACTCATTCGGGAGTGGTGACCTTCCACGTATTCCCAACTTCTGAGCCTGCTCGCCTGAAGTTATGGTTGATTTCTCTTCAGCTGGATATCAACACACCCATTAACACTACGCCAGAGCGCGTACACACCTCAAGCACCGGATGCCGTGCGCGCGCCCAAAGAAAGTTGGACATAGTGTTGCTATTGAGGATAAAAATGACTATAAATACTGTTGTTGTTTTTTTTTTTTGTTTTTCTTTTAGGTTTCTGGACAAAACCGATCGTTTCGTGTGTTAGGACATCAATGTGTCGTCATGAGCCGCAGGGTTTAATTTGAATTTGTCTGTGCATGTTTTTTTTACTCTCATAGATTTTGTTACCATTGCCATGCATTATACGACTGATAGACTGACCAACGGTTAAAGTTAAAAATCATAATTTGGGCTTCTTTTTACTGAAGAACAAAGTCACCTACATCTTGGATGCCCTCGGGGTAAGCAGATAAACATCACATTTTCATTTTTGGTGCTGAACTATCCCTTTATATGCTTCAAGGCATTTAGTTTCTCAAGTAAATGTATCTTGATTTAAAATTTTTTAGATATTTGTACTGGAAAACAAGGAAAACAAGGGGGAAAAATGAGGAAAAGGATGGATCTAGATATTTACTTGAGAAATAAAAAGACATTAAGTCTTGTTTTCCATAAAAATTATCAAAATTATCAAATAAAGCAATAATTTACAGTGACTTTATAACTGCAAAGGGGCATCGTTAGCCACGACGGGAAGCGGAACTTTTATAAAACGGTTATCCCATATACGTAGTAAGGTTTCACAAAATAAAACAAATTAAGTGTAATGATATAAATAAAAACAGTATTCTTCCACCAAACAATGTAGCTCCTCAGAAACAGTTGTGGCTCCAACAAAGTGTTTGCCGAGCAAGTAAAGCAAGTAAACAAAGGTGTATGTTTGTAGAGTAATTTACAACAGCTTCGAACGCGGCTAAACCAATCAGAATCAAGGACCGGAACTCTCCGTTTTATAAATGTTGTTTGTATGTTCTGTATCATGAGTCAAGAATGTTTAGATATTTGTAAAGGAAAACAAGAAAAAAAAATACTAAAAATAATTTTTGCAGTGTATTGTGAAATAACATTCTGGTCACATCACCCACCCCAGTACAAGAGGAGCATGGGATTGTGCCCGAGCTGTCGGAGAGCAGGGCGAGTCGGGCGAGAGACAGCATTCACGGCACCGTCACCTGCTTCAACTTCAGATCCAACCACAAAACCCGGAAAGAGGCCAAAACAACTCAGACTGGGAAGGAAATTCCTGCAGACTGCAGCCAGAGAGGCAAAAACGTTGGCAGAAAAGCATCCCAAGAGCAGAAACCCGTCACAGGCTCGAGTGCGGTGGGCTGCCAGTGGTTTCCTTGGCACAACGCAGCCAGCAGAACCAACAGCAAGGGACCCGGGCTCCACATCACAGAGCCCGTCTTCTGCCAGAACTCTCGCCACGGCAGCTTCTGCTCTGAGACGGTCTGTGAAGAGACGGAGGGCGCTAGAGACGTCTCCGTGTTCACAGACAGCTGGAGAACTGATGGAGAAAACACTGCATCCAGCCCAGAAAGCCCAAACAGAAGCATGTGAGTTACACTGTGTTCTTGTGCCCACTGTAGAGACTTAAAGACAACAGGAAATTAGTACGGCTACGGTTTACTTGACTTAAAGAGTTTCTGGTTTTATTATGAATGATTCAACAGTGGGCATTATTCTAAAAGATGAAAACATTTTACTTTTATAATCTTTAATCAAAATGTAACACTTTTTCTCTGCTTTTGAAACACGTTTCACAGTATAGTCAGGTTTATCCAGAATTGTGGATTTTTTTTTATTCATTTAAATCATTAAAAATAAATGTAAAAATTAATAAAACTGTGTAATAATTCAATTGAAATTAAAGTGAATGCATATTTTTTTTTATGCATTTCATGTTGTCTTTAAATATACAGATAAATCACTGTGAGTTGAAACTACTTGCCTTGAAGATGCACTTTGCATTCTAGCTATTAATATCACTCAAAAGTTTGGAGTCAGTAAGATTTATTTATGTTTTTGATAAAGAGCAAGGCTGCATTTATGTGACCCTTTTAAGTGCTTTCTCTGTCAATATATTGTAAAATATAATTTATTCCTGTGATCAAATCTGTATTTTCAGCATCATTCCTCCAGTCTTCAGTGTCACATGATCTTCAGAAATCAGTATAATATGCTGATTTGCTACACAGGACACATTTCTGATTATTATCAATGTTGAAAACAGGTGTGTGGCTTAATATTGTTTGTGGATATTATGATACATTTTAGTTTCATGTTCTTTTGAATAGAAAGTTCAAAAGAACAGCACGAAATAGAAATCTTCTGTAAAATTAAAAATGTATTTAGTGTAATGTCTTTACTTTTGACCAATTTAATGCATCCTTGCTGAATAAAACTATTAATATTTTTATTTTTTTTATTTTTTTTATTAATCTTAAAGACTCCAAACATTTGAACAGTAGGGTATAACAGGGGGGAAAAAACAAGTCTCAATATTTTTCATGCTATTCTTTCTCTGCAAAAAGCCTTAAAGATGTCAGAAAGGTTTTAAAGTTCCAGAAGAGTAAATAGAGGATTGTAAAAGTGGCAGTACCATGTTAAAGTAGTGGTTTCACTACAATTGTAATACAAAAGGTAAACATAATAAGCATAATAATAGATTTCTATAATAATATAATAACTTCTAAAGTAATATTTCCATGGTGATACTTTTCTGAAGTGAAGGCCGTCACAGCTGATATTTCATTATCGATTATTATTATTATAGAAATATTCTTATCTTTATTTCCCTGCAGGAAGCTTCATCGCATCATGGAGGAGCTCCTGCTGACGGAGGTGGAGTACGTCCGCTCTCTCTGCTACATCTTGACTCACTACTTTCCCCTGCTGTCCAGACCGGACGTCCCGCAGGATCTGCGCGGTCAGCGTGGACGCATCTTTGGTAACCGGGAGGAAGCTGTAGACTTCCACTGACAGCACTTCCAGCAGGAACTGGAGGCCTGTCAGGCAGAACCGCTCGGAGTCGGACGCTGTTTCCTCAATCACGTAAGACAGCACTGTGTTTTGATCGTAGTTTCATTTTAAACAGAATATCATTTTAACCTTGCACAAATATCTATTTAAACAGAGAGAGAGTTTTGGACTTTACGCCCTTTACAGCAAGAACAAACCCCAGTCTGACGCTCTAATCCAACATCACAGATACTTCAAGGTGAGGAGCCTACAGTTTGTTATACAAAAACATGCATATAAATAAAATACAATTATATTATAGATATTTTATATTATAATAATTCCATTTTTTTTGTGTATTTTTATTTAAAATTATTTAAATGTTAAATATTTAAAATATATATTTTATAAATACATAAATAATATGTATTATATAATGTATATATTTAAATATGTTATTAAAAATATATTTAAATATTTAAATAACATAATACATGGAAAATATAAATGTATAAAATAATGTTTAATATTTAAAAATGTAATAATATATGAATATGCATATATGTTTGTATATATTATTAATATAAATAAATAAATACAATATATGTATTTAATATTTTATATATAAAAATCCTACAATTATTTCTGCATCTGTTGCTATTTCTTCTGAGTTTAATTGAAGTGAATGGGAATGAAATCAAGCCTCTTTTCATCCAGCGTAAGCAGATGGAGTTGGGTGACAGCATGGATCTCTCGTCGTACCTGCTGAAGCCGGTCCAGAGGATCAGTAAATACAGTCTGCTGCTGCAGGAGATCCTGGACGAATGTGTGCCGGATCAGAGCGGAGAACGAGAGGAGATCCAGGCGGCTCTAGAGGTTGTGCGATTCCAGCTGCGGCACGGGAACGACCTGCTCACTATGGACGCCATCCGTGACTGTGATGTTAGTGGCAAAGCTACAAGATGAATGTTGAATAATCTGTTTAAAAACAAATAAATAAATTGGTCACCATATAGTCATATTTTTTTCTTTGGAACACAAATTTTTGTCTTTTTCTCACAGATCTGAAACTGGCTTTCCAGTTTTTCCATAAATTGACATTTTTTTGTCATTATGTTTCTTCAGCTGAATCTGAACGAGCAGGGCCAACTGATCCGGCAGGATGAATTCTGGGTAATTTTCCGCAAGAAACGTTCCCTCCGACGAGTGTTTCTCTTCCAAGACGTCATCCTCTTCACCAAGACCAAAAAAAACGACCGTGGAGATGATGTGTACGTTTACAAAATGTCTATCAAGGTATGTGTGTGAGAATATTAATGTTTCTATTCATCAGAGGATCCTGAAAAATCAAATCTATCACGGTTTCCACATAAATAAGAAGGAGCACAACTGTTTCAAACATTGATAATAATAAAAAAAAAATCTTGAGCATGCAAATCAGCATATTAGAATTATTTCTGAAGGATCGTGTGACACTGAAGACTGGAGTAATGATGCTGAAAATGCAGCTTTGATCACAGGAATAAATTATAGTATACTCTATATTCAAATAGAAAACACTTATTTGGGTTGTAATAATAGTTCACATAGTTCTGTTTTTACTGGAGTTTTGGTCAAATAAATGCAGCCTTAGTGAACAGAAGAGACTTCTTTCGAAAACATTTGAAGAAATTAAGACCCTTACAGACCCCAAATTTTTGAACAGTAGTGTATAATAAAACTTGCATATCAAAAAAAGCATATCACTAAAAAAAATTTTTAAATCATACTGACCCCAAATATATATTTGATCTTCACGTTTTCCCTGGTAATCAAACCCATTCATTCAGAGTCAAAACTTACAGAAAACCTTGCAAACAGCCAATACTCATTTTCTGTTTTCAAATACAGTTTAATTTGCACACTTTTTATTTCATTTAAAGTTTGCTTAATGTTTCTCTGTAGACCTGTGAGATAGGAATGACCCAATCGTGTGGGGTGAGCGGCCGCAGTTTTGAGATCTGGTTCAGGAGGAGACGCTCCCAGGACACTTACATCCTACAGGCCGAGACACGGGACGTCAAAGAGGCCTGGACCAGAGACCTGGAGCACATACTGTGGGAACAAGCGCTGAAGAGCAGAGGTCAGAGAAATACAACAATATATATATATATAATATATATATATATATCTAAATTAGGCATTTATAGGCAAAATTTAACTGGTTTGAGGACTGTACATGTTGTTTGTGCTTGTATGTGTTTGTAGATCTACAGGACTTGTTGATGTTTGTGTTTCAGAGCTGAGGAGACAGGAGAGGTTGTTCATGGGAATGGGTTGGAAACCTTTTTCCGACATTCAACCTAGAAACGCAGCCGTTAGCAATCACGCCGTGAATGGTGACGTCACAGGAAGAGGTATTTATCAGCCAATCACAGGCTGAGAGTTTGCATGCATATAACTGATCTCATGGTGTAAACTCAAGGGCGTAGGAACGGTTTGAAAAATATCCTGAAATGCCAGTTATTTTAGTGTATTTATTATGAAAATTATATAAACAAAAATGCATAGTTTTATCAAAGATGACTTCTCTTCTGTTGTCTTTTTTTCATCAGGTAGTTTATTTTCTGTCAGAGTCTTGGCACACAAACTTTACCAGGTGTGGCTTGGGTCATGAATATTAATTACATTGGGATTTTACGCTAACTAATCTGCAACTAATTTGCTGAAAGGCAGATAATAGTTAGTGAATGCTAGCTCTAATATGGTTACTGCTTAACACTTGCGCATTTGTTCAACCCAAACCCAGGCTGACAGAAGCTTCTGCTGGATCTTAAAGAGATCAAATAAATAACCCAAAAATAAAAATTCTGTCATTTACTGACCCTCATGTCATTCCAAACCTGTATGACCTTCTTCTGTGGAACAAAAAAGATATTTGGAAGAATGTTGTTAACTAAACAGTTTTGGGTCCCATTGACTTCTGTTATATGGATGATATACGTATATCCTACTGCATGTCCATGAAAAATACTATATAAGTCAATGGGACCCAAAACTGTTGTGTTACCAACAGCCTTCATGAGTGAATGATTACAGAATTGTATCATTTTTTGGGTGAACGATCTCTTTAAAGCTGTCATTTTGCACAGCAACTCTTCACAATTTAATTTAATCCACGCTGCAGCCAAAAAAAAAAACTATGGAAGCCTGTTTCTAAAAGTGATGTGACATGACATGACATGTGGCCAAGTATGGTGACCCATACTAGGAATTAGTGCTCTGCATTTAACCCATCCAAAGTGCACACACACAGCAGTGAACACACACACAGCAGTGGGCAGCCATTTTATTGCCACAGGTACTTAGGACTTTTTTTTCTCACAATGACGACTTATTTTCTCGCAATACTGAGGAAAAATAGCAGAATTGCGATTCACAATTACCTTTTTTTATTTTTTATCCTTTGTCAGAAATAAGCTTTCATAAAAATGCAGCCTTCCTCAAATGCAGACTAATTATGATTATCTTCTAAATGTGAGAACATACAGTATAATAGTTGCTACGCCCCTGAAAAAATTGCCTCTTTTGTAGATGCTTTAATTTTATTTGACAAAGTAAAGCCCTTTTCAGTCATTACCTGAATTTTCCATTACTTTTCTTCTGACAGAAGTTGTAGGAATACTGAAAAGACCCAACCCCTTGGTGTCTAGCCTTCAAAGGGGCGTGGCTTTGCCACGGCCAGATTCGATTGGCTCTGGCAGCAGCACATCAACCGCAGGCAGCCACTCATCATCCTCGTCTGGGCGGGGCTCCATGTCACCCAGCGTTTTCCAAGGAAAATACGGTAGTAAAAACTCCTACTGGAAAATGAATAGTCTCTGTATAATAAAGGAAAGGCCTGAATAATATACTGTAAAATCTCTCTCTGTCCTTTCTTTATAGATTCCTCTACTGAGAACGCAGGTTTGTTTAGCTGTGCGGATCATAATTGCCCCACAAGAAGAAGAGCGTCTGTGTCATCACTGCTTCACCCCAGACCTTCAGCGTGTCAGTCGTCTCCCGCTCATGTTCTTCACTACGGCTCACCTGCCCTGTCCAGGAAGATGCTCAGTCCACAAACAGATGCTCACGGCTCTCTCAAGGTTGAGACATAAACACACGTCAGTTCAAAACCCTGTGAGCTGCCTTTCTAGGCAACATTTCCAGGCAAAGCAATGCTGACTTAAAAGATACCACTTTTAAAAAGCCAGAAAAATGAAGTACATTGTACTGTGTTAGGGCAATACACTGCACTCAGAAACATTGTTTTTTTCCCCCCATGCACGGGTCAATTTGAAGATTTTGGGCTATTTGTTTCAGACACGTGGAAAGAAAAATACACTTTTAAGTGTTTATGTTGACACTTAAAATGAGCAAAAACTAGGGTTTGAGACATAGCTTGATACTGATATTCCATAAGGAAAATAATTAGTTCAGACTGAATGTTAATTACGTTTTTCTGTGTCTACCGCAGTGTCAGTTTCAAGAGCCGATTCGTTCCAAGGCATCAACAGAAGTTTAGCTGTGATTGAGGTGAGTTACAACCAGTGATTCACTAGACACTATATTAATACAGCTCCAAATGATAAAGCTGTATATACAAGTATGTCCAACTTAATCATGCAGTACACTCTCCTAGGGTGATATACTATATGTAAAGTGAAGTGACATGTGGCCAAGTATGGTTACCCATACTAGGAATTAGTGCTCTGCATTTATCCCATCCTAAGTGCACACACACAGCAGTGAACACACACACACCGTGAACGCACACCCGGAGCAGTGGGCAGCCATTTTTGCTGCGGCGCCCGGGGTTCAGTGCCTTGCTCAAGGGCACCTCAGTCGTGGTATTGAAGGTGGGAGAGAGCGCTGTACATTCACTCCCCCACCTACAATCCCTGTCGGACCGGAGACTCGAACTCGCAACGTTTGGGTTACGAGTCCGACTCTCTAACCATTAGGCCACAACTTCCCCTACTGTAGGCTACTATATAGCAAATCTCAACTGCTTGATTGCTTGTATCATTGCAAAATGTAACTATATTGTCGCCCAGCTCCAATCTGCTAAATGCAACCATAAGGCATGAAGATATTAAGTGTAGCAAATTTAGCTCACAACAGGAAAGATGAATAATTAACCATAACTAGTTATAATTAACTATTCATATTTTAGATCCGCTGTAGATATTTAGCTGACCACTCAGGGTCAACTGTCTTGTCAATTCTAAGAACGTTAATTTCCTGGTTAAGGGAAATAACTTTCTTACTGTACAATTCTACCAAGCTTGTAACGTAAATCTGCATGATTAGTGACTCCGGTTATGAGCAAACAATGAACACGTCAAGTGTGATACAAGGAAGGTTTTATTAACTACATAAACACTTAAACTAGTCTAACATCCTACATAAACACATAAAACTGGTCTAACATACACATACACAAATAAAACTGGTCTAAAATCCTACATACAACATAAACTGGTCAACATACACATACACACACACACACACACACATACAGTTGGTATAGGAAAGGGTTAAAGTTTAGCACTAAAGAAAGAGACATAAGGAATGACATTTATGGAACCATTTGCATATTCAACAAATCTAAGCCTGAGGGATACGTCAGATTATGAGTTCACACACACCTTTGTAAAAAGGTGTAACTAATACTTAATGTATCAATTAATAAGACTAAGTTTGATCCTTAGCGAGTCTCGGCGGTCTGAAAGAGATTCCTTATGCAATCTTAAGGCCCCAAGATCTTGCTGAAATTAGTTGATGAAAAAAACCAGTTTGAGTCAGAGAATCTTTGAAAAGTCTTCTTTTGAAAAGTCAAGGCCGAAAGGCCTGGCACAAGCTTTGATATCCTGAAGCGTTTTCTCACATCTTCATCTGCATCTGACCGAACCACCGACTGGGGCGGGTCCCTGGAGCCGGGCCTTTAAGGTCGGAGAAGATCCCCGCCTTTCAAGATGGGCTTGTCCAATGAGAGGGATGGAAATTTCCTAGCGGGAGGTGGCACTTGCTGGAGGGTTTACGACCCTTTGTTCTCTAAGCATGGTAATTTGCAAATGGACTTAAATCGAAATTATTAACGATTCTCAGGGCCCCAATATATATTGCCTATGTACCAATATATAATATACACGATTGTTTCGATCATAAGAAGGCGAATTCATAGATACTAAACAACGTAAGATTACATATAGTGAAAAGGATGACAGGAATGGGTTCCCTCATAAGCATACTAAAATAGTCTAAGAATATCAAAGACCAAAATACACAATGACAATAATATACACAATGACCTGAAAGATATGTGTTCATTCAAAGAAAGGTTATCCTATGAAATAACTAGAACACAGTCCATTTCTACTTTGCTTTTCCTTGGGACATGCAGGGATTTTCCCTGCTTTACATACTTTTGGCCAATAAACCCAGTGATATCAGCGTTGGTTGCCATGCAACAAAGAGGCCTGTTCGACTTCCTGGGGTGTTACGCATTCCGGGGGGAAGGGTTCATGGGTCCTCATATGGCTTGTTAACTGAGGTTACAGAGTATTTGTTAAATATAAAAAGAAAATATATAGTGTGTTGGATTGGTCCAGACGCTACATAAGATATTATAAACACGAACGTCATGATTTTCTGTAAAGCTGCTTTGCATAATGTCTATTGTGAAAAGCACTATACAAAAACATTTTACTTGACTAGTACCTGCTCTATAAATGGAATCATTAAGTATGTGCAAACATTAAATATATGCAGTTGATAAATTGCGTATTTTCTGAATGATACTAATGATGCAACATTTCCACAGGCATGCTTACATCTCTCCAGAAGAAGTTCACTGATGTCAGATCAGGTTATTGGATGCTCCTCCCACCAGTTAAATCTACAGGAAACTCATCTCAGATGCCACTGTTTGGATTCACCCGATGAAGAACAAACCAGAACAGAACAGATTTTAGATTTTTGTTTGAATAAATGCAGTGGGAAAGAATAAAGAACATAAAACAAGATGATATTGACCAGATCTGAGACTGTGGACCAGTTCTTCTTCCGGTACTGACCATCTGAAAGACGCATGTGAGGACCTACAAGGACGTTTTCCTGGAAAGACAACAGAAATATTCTGTTAAAGCTTTATTGTGCAATTAGTTTGCATGAAACAATATTTCTTGATGAACTGTAAAAATGTATTTTGAAATCAGATGCAATGCATATGCAATGTTTAATATTACAACTCCAGGATATAGACCAATAACCAAATATCTATAATAATTAATTAATTATAATAATAATAATAATAAATTATTCTAGTATCAAATGTCTGCTGTAACACTGAAATGGTTTTTGCTTTTGACATGTATCCTACTTTAAAACCCCCAGTTATTTATTGAGGTTCAGGAATTTGTAAAATCTATACACACCATTTCTTGAAAAATATTTTTTTTGATTATTAAATTGAACTCTCTAAAGATTTTACACAGCATGTGTAAAAGTATTGGACTCTTCATTTTGTGTACTGAACATCTACCAGAGTCCGTACCTTCGTTGATAGAGAAAACTGTATTTTATTCATTAAAGATTTATAATAAATCAAAGGTCATTCATTTGTTTTTTTTGTCTTTCTTTAGAAATAACGACAGTAAGATAACAATAGCATTTAGCCCATACAATTCTTTATTAAACTATTAGAGTATTTAGTTATTTAGATTTTTTATTATGTTACATTTACTAAAATATTTATTAAAGAAAATTAAATATTTAACAGCTGTGGAATGCTAACAAACTCTACAAATAATGCTGGTTAAATACAACCCAGTGCTGGTACATAGGGACCAACCCGCCATTTGTGCTTTTTGACCCAGCGGTTTTGGGTTAAATGTTCCACCCAACCTCTGGGTATAACCAACCGCTGGGGAAAAAAGAGCCCAAGCAAACACCCCAATTGCTGTGTTGGTCCCTATTTTACCCATCACTGGTTGTTTAGACCCAGCTTGTTTTAGAGTGTGGGTTTGTCCCCATATTAACAGCACTGGGTGGTATTAACGCCAGCATTTTTTAGAGTGTTAATAGTGTGGGTGTGTGTTGTGTGTGTGCGGCGTTTTTTTGGGGGGGACAATGAGGACATAAATTGTTTATATGACAACATAAGGTTGTACAAGGAGAGGTGACTTTTTCAGGATTACCCCATGCCACTTTTCAAAACGCATATAACACAACGAATGAGTGTTAGTGAAAATCTAAATGCTGAAAGTTTCCTGTGAGGGTTAGGTTTAGGTGTAGGGTTGGTGTATAGGGCAATAGCACATACAGTTTGTACAGTATAAAAAACCATTACGTCTATGGAGAGTCCCCACAATTCACAGAAACAAACTTGTGTGTGTGTGTGTGTAAAAACAAGCTTTCAAGTTGATTCAAGTTGCACGCACACACAATAAAATACACATATTTGGCTGCCAATGGGAAAAATAAAAAAGTGTAAATGTATAGTAATGTGCAAAAATAAAATCAGTTTTCATTTTAAATTTTGATACGATTTTTTTTTTATTTGTGCTTTCGTTTTGTGTTTTTGCTTACTGATTTGATTCAACTATTAAAAATAACTTTTTAAAATATTTTTACTTCAATTTGTTGCTGTTTGTGTCCTTTATTTAGATAGACATGTCAATGAACCATGCATTAGCGCAATAGAATCCCTGTGTTTTTAGTATTATTTATATACTATAAAAGTCTTTACAATTTTTTTTTTTACATTTGCTTGTTTTTTTTTAGTTGTAATTTATGTTTAGCACCTGTTATGTTATCATAGTTTTTTTTATATATATAATTTAAAAATATTTCTACAAAGCTTTATTTTTATTTCAGTTTTAATAATTTTAGTACTTAAACTTATTTTATTTCAGACACGTCAACACTAATACAATCAACATTGCACAGTTTGCTTTAAACAGCATCTAGTAAATGAATAAACTGATATACAGTGGGTACGGAAAGTATTCCGACCCCCTTAAATTTCTCACTCTTTGTTATATTGCAGCCATTTTCTAAAATCATTTAAGTTAGTTTTTTTTTCTCATTAATGTACACACAGCACCCCTATTGACAGAAAAACACAGAATTGTTGACATTTTTGCAGATTGATCCATGAGTCTTTTTGGGAAAGATGCAACAAGTTTTTCACACCTTGATTTGGGGATCCTCTGCCTTTCCTCCTCGCAGATCCTCTTCAGTTCTGTCAGGTTGGATAGTAAACGTTGGTGGACAGCCATTTTTAGTCTCTCCAGAGATGCTCAATTGGGTTAAGTCAGGGCTCCTGCTGGTCTACATCAAGACAGGGGGGGGGGGGGGGGGTCCAGAGTGTTGTGAAGCCACTCTTCGTTATTTTAGCTGTGTGCTTAGGGTGATTGTCTTGTTGGAAGGTAAACCTTCGGCCCAGTCTGAGTTCCTGAGCACTCTGGAGAAGGTTTTCAACCAGGATATCCCTGTACTTGGCCGCAATCATCTTTCCCTCGATTGCAACCAGTCATCTTGTCCCTGCAGCTAAAAAAACACCCTCACAGCATGAAGCTACCAACACCATGCTTCACCGCTGTGATGGTATTGTGCAGGTGATGAGCAGTGCCTGGTTTCTCCACACATACCGCTTAGAATTAAGGCAAAAAGTTCTATCTTGGTCTCATCAGACCATAGAATCTTATTTTTCACCATCTTGGAGCCCTTCAGGTGTTTTTTTAGCAAACTCCATGCGGGTTTTCATGTGTCTTGCACTGATGAGAGGCTTCCGTCGGGCCACTCTGCATAAAGCCCCGACTGGTGGAGGGCTGCATTGATGGTTGACTTTCTACAACTTTCTCCCATCTCCCGACTGCATCTTTGGAGCTCAGCCACAGTGATCTTTGGTTCTTCTTTACCTCTCTCACCAAGGCTCTTCTCCCCCGATAGATCAGTTTGGCCGGATGGCCAGCTCTATGAAGGGTTCTGGTCGTCCCAAACGCCTTCCATTTAAGGATTATGGAGGCCACTGTGCTCTTAGGAACCCTAAGTGCAGCAGAATTTTTTTTGTAACCTTGGCCAGATCTTGTGCCTTGCCACAATTCTGTCTCTGAGCTCTTCATGCAGTTCCTTTGACCTCATGATTCTCCTTTGCTCTGACATGCACTGTGAGCTGTAAGGTCTTATATAGACATGTGTGTGGCTTTCCTAATCAACTCCAATCAGAATAATCAAACACAGCTAGACTCAAATGAAGGTGTAGAACCATCTCAAGGATGATCAGAATGAAAATGGACAGCACCTGAGTTAATATATGAGTGTCACAGCAAAGGGTTTGAATACTTAGGACCATGTGATATTTATTTCAGTTTTTCTTTTTTAATAAATCTGCAAAAATGTCAACAATTCTGTGTTTTTCTGTCAATATGGTGTGCTGTGTGTACATTAATGAGGAAAAAAATTAACATAAATGATTTTAGCAAATGGCTGCAATATAACAAAAAGTGAAAAATTTAAGGGGGTCTGAATACTTTCCGTACCCACTGTATATAAAAGTCTAGAAACAGGGCACTTACCCAGATGGCTTCTTACCTTATTGTACTACATTCTATAATATGAATTACAAAGCATCTTCACTACAGTAAATGTCCAACCCAATGCCAGAATGAAAGTTCAAAGTTATCTGGTCTTTAATAATGCTCTTTAAACATTAAAAGCACAAAAATGTCATCTATACAGTACATAATTCTAGTTGGATGTTCCTTTAACATTTTTAAACATACTACTACTAGTTTCAAAATGTTCAGAGAACATATAAAGGTAAAATCATAATATGTTCGTAAAAGGAACATTCCCTAATGTTTAAGTTTGCATTATTGGAGTTTTGAACATTCAGAAATAACAGAAACATTACCAAAAAGTTCTTAGAACATATTTTGTTAGCTGGGGACCAATAAGCAACAAAACACACAATCAAGAAAGCCCTGAAAGGAAAAACCTGTCAAGAGTTAAAACTGACCAGTGAAAGTGACTCTCTGATTAACAACTTTACAATTGTAAGCAGACATGTACAGGGATTCATATATCGATAGATTCATAATTAATGCGCTTCTACAACCCCACAGAGACTGTTTGTCAGAAATAGACTCATGTAACATGCAGGCTTAATGGTGATTTAATGTCATCGGTCATGGAAGACAGTAACTGTCCTAAATAGAGCCAGGGTTCAAGTCGACAGGCGTCCCGACACCCACCAGTAACATGGACGCAACGCCCGAAATAGCTCTCGCAGTGACCCCAACACAGCTGAAGATCCCCAACCGAGTTCCACTGCCCAGCTTAACCGTCCGGTCTACCACTGTGACACAGGGTCGGTATCTCCTTTCCCTTGCTCAGGCTTAGAAACAAATACAGTTGCTATTGTTTTGTGGTGCCATGTTTTCGCACTAACGTTAGGGAAAATGACCAGAACCTATTAATGGAAACCAAAGCATGGTCAATTCCGTTGTGTATTTACAATCTGTTGTTTTTCAATGTTAAAAGTGTTACTGAAATCTGGATATCTAAGTCATGCGCAAAACAGTTTTTTTGCTTCCAAACAATACCTTCAAGGTCTGAAATAGCGGTTCAATTCTCATGACTTTCCTTCTACAATAAGCCAGCCAGCTGCGGTAATCTTGTGTCATCTGACATCACCTTCGCATGCTGAGACGTGTACTTTATCACCGCGCTTTTATAATATCTACATAGCTTCATAGGTCACAGTGCTAAAGCGTGACTTCGAGCCCTTTTGCATCGGTTTCTAGCCGTGCATGACGCTTTCCTCGCTGCTGCCCTGTGTGCAGTCTTGAACAAGGCATTGCAAATAAACCCATTCATCTTTTCGGGGGGGGGTCTGATCCGTTGGGGTATTGCCTGTCCATGTTTTTCCTGGTCTCCTGTAATTTATGAGGTTCTCAACTGGGCCTCTCTGCCAAAATAGTGGAACCTGCTCCCTTAAACAGCAAGCAGGTCTTTGTCATCGTGGTTAACAGTGGCTCTGCCATTGAACATTTCAAAATCATTAAAAAAACAAGTTCTTCCTTAGTAATTAGGTCTTCTTTTTTTTCCAGCACAAATATCTAAATTACTTTAAATGAAAAATTGTCTTTATGCTTAAAACAAGAGAAAATATCTGCCAGTGGGGTCAGAAAAATAAACTTCATTTAAAGAGAAAACAAATGCATTTTTCTGACCCCACTGGCAGACATGTTTTAAGCATAAAGTCACTTCATTTTGATACATTTTTCAGAAAACAAGACTTGTTATCTGATGTCATTTTGCTACTCAAGTAAATATATATTTAAGATGGTTGATTTAAGATTGTTTAGTTATTTATACTGAAAAACATGGTGAACATACTGAGAAGAAACATCATTTTTTGCAGTATAATTAGCACAAAGCACAAATGACTGCATGTCTCTTCTCTTCACAGTGGTAGAGATTGAACGCATTGATCTGGTGTGTGAGGTGAACAACACGGATCACCACACGCTGCAGAACAGTGTGGACAGACTGATCGTGAGGAGAGGACAGCCGTTCACCATCACACTACACCTGCGACCGGGAACTCACTTTCAAAATGGGGACAATATCAACTTCATCGCCCAAACAGGTTCCTCAATCACTTCCATCCCATTCAGACTTTACAAATATGAACCATTGGGTACCAAAGCAACCTAACATCACGAGTCTTTGGCAATGCAACAAAATTGGACAGATTTAACTTTTAAGCAAATGAGCGCAGTAACAACCAATGGGAGTGCAGAAAGTGAAGTTAACATGATCCGCCTGGATAGAGGAGTTGAGGGGTCAGAGGTTAGCTGGTTAGTTTCAACTAACTAAAAACAACTTTTCTATTGATGGCCATTAAATAACTATAGCCACATATTGACAATTTATTATTACATAAAAAAGACAGCATATAAATTGTAAAAATGTATTATATCATACTAGATTTTTCAACATATATATATATACAGAAAACAAAATAGTTAATTTATTTAATCATAATAATTCTATTTTAGAGGATGTTAAATGCATTATTTATTAAATATATCAAAAGACAAAAGCACAAAAGTTACAATTTGCATCGGCATGTATAATAATGTAAATAATATATAAATCTAACAAATCATTTATTTTAATGACATAAATGATATTTTAGTAGACGTAAATGCCATGTAAATATGTATGGCATTTACATCTACTAAAATATTATTATAATTAAAAGAAAATTTAATATTTAACATCGGTAGAAGTATATTCTATGTATGTGTGTGTGTGTGTGTTTGTGTGTGGCTTATTTCGGTTAATTATAATGCCGCGTGTGTGTGTGTGTGTGTGTGTGTGTGTGTGTGCGTGTGCATGTGTGTAATACACATATTTGGCTGTCAATGTTAAAAATAAAAAGTGTAAATGCACAGTAACATGTGCAAAATAAATAAATAAATACAAACTTTAATATATATCGTACAACCACAAACTCATTACCTATAGGAATCACCACCAAAGGTCTAACAAGCTTGGGGCGTGCAGTGAAAAATAATTACATTATGAATAAGTTATGAAGCACCCATCCCTGATTAATATATCTAACCATGCTAAACATGCATGAAGGGCACTGAGTCATTGTTAATGACTTTGTTAAAATACTTACAATAAATCAGGGCTGGTTTAATTACAGGGCGTTCCATGACAGTGAAGTTACTCTTGTATTTAGAGGATTTACAGTGCTAAGAGGAACGGCAGTTACGCTGCACACAGTCATCAGATCATTCACAAGTATATTATTAGAACCATGATGTAAAGGCTTCGAAACATGTGCGTCACATTTGAGATACTTGTGTTCATCCATTCATGTCTTTCTGTTGGATTTCAGGTCCCATGCCCTCAGTGGAAGCACAAACCAAAGCCAAATTCAGCCTCAGCAGATTCATCTCCAGATCGAGCTGGAGTGCCACAGCAGAGACGTCTGACAGCACTGTATCTCTGACCGTGTGCTCGCACCCAAACGCTCCTATTGGAGTCTATAAGCTGATCCTGGATCAGGTAGAAGGAATCGGTCTGGGAGAGTTTGTCCTGCTCTTTAACCCCTGGTGCAAACGTAAGCTGTTCTGTCATTGGTGACTGATAATGAGAAACACTTAAAGGGATAGTTCACCCAAAAATGAAAATTCTGTCATTAATTACTGACACTCATGTCCCGTCCACAACCGGCCGTGAACGCTTCGCTTCTCTTCGGAACACAAATTAAGATATTTTTGATGAAATCCGAGAGCTTTCTGACTCTGCATAGACAGCAATGTAACTGAAATGTTTTATGGCCCAGAAACGCAGTAAGGACTTTGTTAAAACAGTCCATGTGACGTCAGTGGTTCAACGTAATTTTATGAAGCTAGGAGAATAATTTATGTGCAGAAAGAAAACAAAAATAACAACTTTATTCAAATTCTTCTCCTCTGCGTCACCCTCATTTTTGAGTGAAATAGCCATTTAAATTAACGGAACAAACAATCAAAATGAATGGGCTTATGCAGAAATCCTTTTTTTTTTTTTGTTGTCTGAACAGTGTTAAAACAGGATTTTTGAATACTTGTTTCAGTGTAAACAATCAGATTATTAAGTTTTTTGTCATCCTGGGCACAATATGCATAATATACTAGACCGCCCTGCATCATATTTGCTGAATAAAATCCAACACTTGTTTCTTTACTAATGTTGGGGTGCTGATTCAAAAATTACATTTTTTTAATTATATTTTGTCATTTAAAAATAATAATAATTTGATTATTTTGTAAAATTCTTTGAAAATAAATGAACAATTGAACATAAAAAAAAAAAAGTTTAACATTTGGCGCTTTGATTTCATTTTGAATGAAAGCTGATACTACAATTGAAAAGTAGCCAATCTGAGTGTAAAAAAACATATAAATAAATAAACAAAAGATTAATGGAATTTTTTTTATATATAATTTTTTTTTTTTATCTCCGCATCATAAAATCAGGTAATATTAGGACGTTTTGCAAATGATCAGAACTTTATAAACCTGACCACATATTTTTAAAATGATAATGTTAACTTAGACTTAATTCTAACGTTTGTAATCGTAGCATTGCTAATACTGTTTACATTTGTGTTTTTTGTCAGTTGTAAGTTACTTTCGATCAAATTGAACAAAAAACAGGTTCAAAATTGAATATATTTTCAATCTGTGTTGGTTGTTTCAGAGGACTCGGTGTATCTGGCGAGTGAAGCTGAGATGGAGGAATACGTCCTCTCTCAGGACGGGCTGATCTACCGCGGGATACCCAAACGTATCACAGTCTTACCATGGACTTTTGGACAGGTTCCACACCTAAAAATATCTCTAGAATTGCT
This sequence comes from Sinocyclocheilus anophthalmus, assembly GCA_018155175.1. Classification (NCBI taxonomy): domain Eukaryota; kingdom Metazoa; phylum Chordata; class Actinopteri; order Cypriniformes; family Cyprinidae; genus Sinocyclocheilus; species Sinocyclocheilus anophthalmus. Next base: position 168,759 of record JADLZN010001024.1, on the reverse strand, counting down.
TCACCGTAGCAACATGTTCATGAGAAGCTTCCTCGAGTCATACATTAATTTGCCTTCTTTTAAAACAATCAAGCAGCCAATAAAACGTTCAAACAGTATTCATGCCCAAAGCATCTATGCTTCACTGACATGTTTGGTTTCTGTTTCCACAGTTCGAGCCTGGCATACTGGACATCTGTCTGCAGATTTTAGATGAAAGTCCAAACTATATAAGTGACGCAGCGCTGGACTGTTCTGAGAGGAGGAACCCCATTTATGTGACTCGAGTCCTCAGTGCCATGGTTAGTTACAGCCCTCAAAAATTCCTGAAGTTCTACTAATTTTAAAAGTTATGAGTGTTCTGCTCGATTATCACCAGTCCAAATGTTATTCAATTGAATAAATAAAAACAATTAGAATCTAAAAATTTATATTCAGATTCAAATCTACTAACTAATTGAGCAAAACTATCAAAGTAAATAAAAAATAATTTAGTTATATATTTGTCTAGCAGCATAATAACATTATTTTTCCATGCATTAAAGGGGTCATAGGATGCTACATGCACTTTTACAAGTAGTTTGAACTGAAATGTGTGTTGGCAGTGTGTGTACACAACCACCCTATAATGATAAAAATCTGGTTAAATGTTTTCCCCTTTCTCAAATCGAGCCGATCTCAGATGCCTGTCTATGTGACGTCACACTGACAGGCCCCTCCCACAATAGTTTGACTGACAGTAGCGTTTCAGCACAGACTGGACTGGCGTCTTACCTTAGCTCCGCCCTGAGTGACTGTCATCAGTCCGCCATTGTTTCACAGATGTAGACAAGAATGACTCCTAACAAGCGAATGAGGTGTTCTGTTGTTGGATGTAATAATGAACAAAGCAGTTCTCATTGAATCGACATCGGCGCGCCTGACCTCACAGTGATTTTTTGTTACTTGTTTTCTGAAGGGAATGCGCCCCGATTAACAAATGCATCTATATTCGTGCGAATCATTCATGATCCAGCCTCATCTACAGAAGAAGTGAGTATAATGTTTTGTAATGAATCTTTGCAAATCGCCTTTGCTAATAATGTGCTAATTAGCAAGTTTCACGATGAATGCGGCTAAAGTAAACAGTCCCTCAGAGAACGGCTCGGAAGAGAGGGGCGGGGGCAGCAGAGCTCATTAACATTTAAAGGAAAATGCTACAAAAACGGCTTGATCTGAAAAGAACTGTTTTTGACAGGGTAAAAAAAGGTGTTGTTTTACACTACCATTGAGAAAATTTAACCAAACTATACAGGGGGGGGAAAAATTTTCATTAAGGGGTACTATTATGCTTTGTCAATTAGTTAGCTGTTTGAGCATAAAAAAAGATCTGCAATGTTACAAAGCTCAAAGTCCAATTCAAAAGGAGATATTTTATTTAACAGAAATCACTTTTCAAAAACTACAATGAACGACTCGTTTGGACTACAACGCATATTTTCCGGGATTTGTGATATCACAAATATCGACGAATGGGACGAGACCTGGTTGAGCTGCACTAGAGAAGGCAACGAGTGTTATCACTATGTCAGAGACACGCTAGCTTTCCCAAGGCAGATGAACTTAGAGCGGTTACAATCATCCGGGTTTAAATCGCGCTCAAATTGATTTGATTTTGACGCAATATTTACACTGAAGCTCGAGGCGGCAATAGTAAGGGGCATGACATTTCCCGACCAGCTGCTGAGTGCTGCCAATCACAACACACACTGGCCCAGCTAACCAATCACAGCACATTTCGTATTTCAGAAGGTGGGCCTTCATTTGATACAGGAACTATTCGAGCCGTTCATGCCAGACTGGGGAGAGAGGTGTTGTAATAATGTAAAATATGTGAAAATAATGTTTTTCGAACAACCTAGTATGAGAGCCTGTTCTAGAACACCCCCAAAACAAAATCAAGCCTTTGTAAAAGAGCATAATAGGACCCATTTAAGACCCTAAAGAATCATATCAACTTGTGGAAAATGGGCATCCTTATGACCCCTTTAAAGAAAATGTGAGAGTTGCTTTCTAGTGTGAAACTCACCGCCATGTTGTTTCCAGATCAACAGTCTAGATGATAAAGGAGTTCTGGTGGGTAACTGGTCAGATGACCATGAGGACGGCATGAAGCCCACCGTATGGAAGGACAGCTGCTCCATCCTCCAGCAGTGGAGTAATGACGGCTGCAGGGCGGTGCGTTACGGGCAGTGCTGGGTGTTCGCAGCTGTTGCCTGCACAGGTGATTCATTAACTTCTGCAATAATTATCACAAGTCAATTAACAGTCATTCAACTAATCAGCAGACAGATATTCTTCAACAGCATAGAAAACTCAATAGGTTTCGGAGGTTTGTTCATTTTATTTGTCCAGTGTGGTCTGTTTTCTAGTTTTGGGGAATTTTAAAAATAGACCAGAAATTGAAAGACTCTGAATATTCCACACAAGGAATCCTTATAATAACAGTTGGGGAATTCCATACGTATCATTTTAGTATCATTACTATTATAGTCTTTTTAAAATATTTTTATATATTCCGTTTTCATGGTTTCAGTAATTTTTGTGAGGTTTGTTTGTTTTTTTACTTTTTGTGTTTTCATTTTTATTAGTTTTTGTTTTGATTTAAATATGTCTATATAGTTTCTATATTAGTTTTAATTATTTTAGTACTTAAACTAAATGAAAATGACTTGTAATGTACTTTTAATAACTAAGTGATTAGACCTAAATGAAATTTTTTTTTTATGTTTTATTTCAGTTAAAGTTTAATTTATTTCAAGTAAAGTTTTTAATGGTTTAGTTTTAGTTAACAATAATAACCCTGGCTCATAACCTTCACTCTTTTGGGAATCATGCATACTTTTTAAAGGCCCATTCCTCATTATGTCCCAATTATATAAACTGCTCCCAAACATTTTCACATATTATCTCAGATATGATCAAACCATATCTTGATTTTGTGTTTGATTGATGTTCCAGTGTCCAGAGCTCTGGGAATCCCATGCAGAGTCGTCACTAACTATGGATCAGCACGTGACAGCAATGGAGACCTAGTAATGGAGCGTTTCTACAACGAATTTGATGAGAACATTGCTAACGACTCTATATGGTATGCATTGTAAAGCCAAAATTAAACAAGATAAAGGTAATTGGTGAATTTTTTTATTGCCATCTTTGGTTCCATGGAAAAACCTTAGATGAAGAACATCCATCGAACCTTTCCATTGCACAATAAATTCCTTATAGTGGGAAAAGGTTCTTCAGATTATTAAAATGTTCTTCTTTTAAGAACTGTTCGCTGAAAGGTTCTTTGTGGAACCCAAAATTGTTATTTTATAGCACTGCTGCATTTATTATTAATAATGTAATGTAACTAAGAATAACGTACCTTGTTCTGCCTTAGGAACTTCCATGTTTGGGTGGAGAACTGGATGACACGCCCAGACCTGGCGCTAGGGTACGAAGGTTGGCAAGCGAGCGACCCAACACCTCAGCGTAGGAGTGAAGGTGAGCTAATAATCAATGCTTGACAGAAGTGGAGAAGTAGAGTCAATGAAGAAGCACCTCAGTCCTGCTGTCCTTCTTCTGCCAGGCGTCTTCTGTTGCGGCCCAGCCCCCGTGAGAGCCATTAAAGAGGGCGAGCTCACTTTCAAATATGACATCCCGTTTGTGTACGCCGAGGTGAACGCTGATGTGGTGGAGTACATCAAACTGAGAGATGGAAGGGTGTTTAAGATGGGCGGATCCACTACGGAGGTTGGGAAATCCATCAGCACCAAAGCAGTGGGTCGAGATGAGAGAGAGGACATTACACACAACTACAAGTATCCAGAGGGTAGGGAGCCATTCATTCATTCATGGTTAAGGATCTAGGTTGGATGCAAATTCAATTCCCAAAAGGAAAATCCATAAACTATGATTACAACTATTATAACACTGAGCACGCCACTTAATTCTAGGATATCGTAGGAGCATCTATCCTCTTAAACTCTTATTATTTCTAAAGGCCCTAAAAAACAACAGCATGATTACATGCTGGTCCAAGTTTGTTTATGCTAACTGGTGTATTAGCAAATGACTTATTGGTGAGGCTAGTTAAAAAGCCTGATAGAGACACCATCATCCAAAACATGACAGATTCTGGTTGTTTCAGTAGGGTAGGAAGATTAAGCATTATCTGGTACCAATATACTATATTACCATATTTCAGTGCCCCCGTCATGATAAACGCTGTTTTCTGTTCAGGTTCTGAAGAAGAGAGAAGGGTTTATGAAAAGGCAAATCATCACAACAAACTAGCACAGGCTGGAGAGGAGCCTGGTTTTCACATCAAAATTAAAGTGACCCCGGACATGCAGATCGGCTCTGATTTTGACGTCTACGCAGAGCTCAAAAACAACACCATGGTTACGAAGTCCTGTCGGGTTATGTTCTACGCCCAAGCAGTGTCTTACAATGGCAAACTTGGAGAAACCTGTGGATTGGGCGAGTTTACAGAGATGAATTTGGCTCCGACTGAAGGTGAGCCTGTTTTCTTACGTTTTTAACTAACTGTATACTTTGGACATGCATATAAACTCTTAAAAATTTGAAAGAGGGTTTTCACAGCAATACTATAGAAGAACCATTTTTGGTTCCCAAAAGAACCATTCAGTGAACAGTTTCTAAAATAACTATTTGTTAGTCTGAAGAACATTTAAAAAATCTAAAGAACCTTCTTCCACTATTAAGAACCTTTTGTGGAATGGAAAGCTCCATGGATGTTAAAGGTTCTTCATGGAACCATCTATGCCAATAAGAGTGTATATTCAAAAAGGTAACTGTCTCATCGTGTCTTATGTTTCAGGGAGCAAAGTAACTCTTCGACTGGAGTATGCAGAGTACAGCAAAGCCATAAATCAAGATAGGATGATCAAACTGGTGGCTTTACTCATCGATGCAGAGACAAGGGATTTCTACAGAGCAAAGAAGACCATCATACTGGATGGCCCTGAAATAATCGTCAATGTAAACCTTAACTTCACTCTACAATTTACATTTATAGTATTTTATTTTTGTATTTAAAATCCCTAAAGAGTCTCAAGTTGCTTACTGGAGTAAAACAGCCAATACATATTTAATATAAATCAATGTACTGTAAGCAAGATTCACGGCTCTAACAAGGTGTGATTCGGTCCCCCGCAGATCCTGGGTGTGCCAAAAGTGGGCCAGAACCTGGTGGCAGATTTAGCACTGCAGAATCCACTTCCAGAGCCCTTGGAGAACTGTGTGTTCACTATACATGGTGCCAACCTGACCGACGGCAAACCCATCACTCATGAGTAAGTCACCCGATCACTCCGGACCGGGGTGTGAAAATACATTCCCTCATTCCTCCTGTGGACATACCTGGTGTCATTTCAGCTCATCGCATGATCAAATTAAAAGACAGATGAAAAACTTCATGCTTCAGTACAACATATCAGTATAAGCAACACAGTGTTGGGGAAGTTACTTTGAAATTGTAGCCTCCCAGACTACTCTGAAATTAGTTAAAACTACAACTTAATCATAGAAAGTAGCTAGCTATATAAGTTTTTAATTAGACATACATTTTTACAATCAAAACAGTGTTTACCTTGTACAAAAAAAGAGGTAAATTCACTAAACAGTAATAGCATGCCGTATTTAAGCTTCTTATGCATACTCAATCAGCAATATGTGTACATTTCCTCAAATCCCTATCCGTCCATCTACCTAGCAACAGAGCATCATAGCAACCACTTGGGAACATAATTTTGAAGCATGTACTGTCTGCTACTTATGAGAGATGACATTTAAAAGATTACATTTTAGATTTTTTTATGTTATTTCAGATGTTTATGATACTATTGTCAGTTTAGAATTGTGTTGTTCATTAAAACTCTAAACATTAAAAATTACAGTATTTGTTAGCATGTTATGTTATATGCCGTCACATCTAGAACACCAAAACACAAAGACATTTAGTTTGACTGCAGCAGTTTTTTTGACACTGTAAAAACATTTGCAGCTAATTTTATTTCAAAATATAAAATAATGAAAGTGCAAATGTTGCATGGCTGTAACAGGGTTTTTTTTCTTAACAGGGTTGGAACAGTTGGCCCTAAAGAGTTTGTCACCGCCAAAGTGTCGTTCACACCAAAGCTGCCAGGACAAAGAAAGATACTGATAGATTTTGCCAGCGAAAAACTTCACAATGTTGAGACCTATGAGAATCTTGTCATATATGAATAAATTAACTGTTTTTACTTATGCTTGTGAGGTTTTATTCTGTTAGTTTATGTGGGCTCAGAAATCATTTAGAATTTTCAGCATGAAAAACATGCAAGATTTGAAAATGAAATCTCCTCAAATGCCAGTTCTGCTGCAAAAATTAGTTAGGAGTATTTTGTACAAGGGCTGTGCAAATTAATGAAATTATAATAAAATCATGAAACAAGAAGACATGATTGTGTGCAAATAGAACCAATCAGAATGCAGCACGCCTAAATCTAGCATGAGAACTGAACAGTATGGACTTACCATTACGACATGGAAGAAAGCACAAAAACAAGGGAAATCAATTCAGGGCAGTACAAGAACTTGGTGCAAGGCCCAACAATAACGACCGCCCAATGGCCTGGAAACATTCAAGCATCTTTAAACCATTCAATTTGGTAATTGCATGCTGTCTGAAATGGCTGCCTGTGTGCACAAAACATTGAATTGAGTTATTTTGCAACATTTTGCACTATTTACATTCAATTTTAAATTAACGAAAAAGAGTTGAGAAAGAAAAGGCATAGGCCTATGTATCAGTATATTGGACCAGTGCAATAGGTCTTAAAGTGACAGCAGCCTAATAAACCTGTTGCTGTCTGTGTTATTAATGTCAATCAAACAACAAAATAAAAAGAGAAGTACTCACTACTCTTGACCAAATAACTTTCGCAAGGATTAAAAACTTTTTCTCTTTAATGTTTGAACTTTAAATTAGTCAAGATAGTAGTGTTCGCTGTGAAAATGTGCTGCACACATCTGAATATTTGGGTTGAAGTGTTCTGGAACAGTGTTGTAAATACAACTTAACCACTGATTTCTAGTCGTGTCCTCTTTTGGAAGACCAAACAAAGTAGTTCGCTTTCACAACGAAGCACACAGCGTCTTCACGACATGGCGGCGGCAACAACAATACTACAGCGAGAATAAAAGTTACGCCTTCTTTCTTTGCGTGAACATTTGGGCAGCGTTATGCAAATCTTCCTACATCGTAACGTAGATATGGGGGGGCGTGTTAGAAAGAGCCGTTTTAGGTAGGCGTGGTTGACTCTTTTATAAAAAATATCTCTTTGGATTTGAGACTTTAGTCTTTGCAACTTTACAGATCTTCTTTATGCACCAAGAGCTTGTAACACTCCAAAGAGAAAGGAAATTTTAAAATTGCATCATATGACCCCTTTAAAAAACTATACCCTTAGGCTTCCTATTATGGTCCATAAGTTACAAATGTAAAAAAAAAAATCACAAGTGTGTAAGAATCACAAGTGATCAGTATGTATTCAGTTCACATAACATCTGGAAGTAACGCAGTTGACCTAAACATCAACAAAAACCTCCTTTGGGCTTTGGGCTCCTAATGGAAGGTTGAAATAAGCGACAATTTGCGGCAGATTTTATCCGTGACATAGCGTTCAGTTCATAGAGGTGACTGCAGCTCTGATTGTATATGACAAAAAATACCTCACAAGCAAAACACTAGTCATAATAATCTAACATACAGTCAGACAACGTTAGCAATACCCACTGCTTTTGTGACTTAGTTAGCATGCGTTGATGGGAATTATGTTTTTTTTTTTTTTTTTTTTTTTTTTTTTTTTTTGTGTATTTTCAATTAAAAGTACTCACGAACGAACGATAAAATCCATTCACGATCCAGAAAGAAAAAAAAGATGCCATCAATCCAGAAGAGAGTTAGAAACGGTGTTCTGACAATTTGTGCTACCCTGTCAGATTTTGCTACCTCCCATTAAAAAGATAGGTAGCACAAATCGATGGCGAAAAGTGCTACCTATCAGATTGTGCTTCCAGCATGATATTAATTTGGTTTGAGGCTTTATTAACGTGTAGACCTACCCCAACCCTAAACCTACCCTTACAGTAGGATAAATACAGTGTTGGTAGCATAATCTGATAGGTAGCATTATTTGTCAGAACAAAGGCTCTCACATCATGTTATTTCTTCGCGCACTTTTTTTTAGCCCTCTAGTTTTCCCGCCCCTTCGACTTTTTCTGGTAAATCAATAGAAACACCGCAGAAAATTTATTTATTTTTAAAAGTAATGCAGCGTGTTTATTTATTTAATTAAATTAGATTAATTTAGTTTTTTTTTTTTTGTTTTTTTTTTTTTTTTTTTTTTGTTTTTTTTTTTTTTTTTTTTTTTTTTTTTTTTTTTTTTGGGACATAGTCAAATATTAGGCCTATTTATTTATTTATGATGTTCAGTCATAAAAAAATAAATCTATAGAACAAAAAAAATTCTAGCCAAGCAAATTCATTTTAATTTAATATAAGAAATGTAGGCCTAGTAGTTTTCTCAATTCGTTTAAAAGTCTTTGCCAAACAGTAAGTAATCTCTGTTCTGTTGTCTTGTCCCTCAGTTATAACGGTGAGTGGATGGGTGTTTGAGAGTCAGTTTTCAGTACAGCACTCACACACTGCCATCATTTGGTGGAAGCCCTGTAACTGATTTCTTTGCAGGTCACTTCCTCACAAATCCATCTGCTCAGCTGAGTTTCAGTATCATCGATAGAACAGCAACTCAAAGTAATATCAACAAACACATTCATCCCTATGTGGGCTTTCATCTTATATTTCATCTGTTTGGAGGGTAAGGTGCACACATTATATGTATATTTTAATTTGGTTCTAAGGTAAGGTAGATGGAATTGTCTTTAATTGTTGTCATGTAAGGTTTCAAAATCTAAACTACAGTTCCATGCCAATATGAACTGACTTGCAAGAACTTTTGTGTGAAAATGCAGGTGAACATGACCTGTCCAAAAAAGTAGTATAAATTATTGCTTCATCTTTAGTAAATATACACAATTCATAACAAATCTAAGCTATAACAATATACAGCAGGCTATATGTTCTGACTGTACTTTGTTTTAGTCGTTATTTTTTATTCGAATTTAGAATAAATCAGCTAAGTAGTGGAAGTCTATCTCTTGATGTTACATAGCATCCACAGATCAGAAAAAAACAACATTATACAAAAGTCACCTTAGTGAAAAGGGTGATATAACCACTTCCTGCCAACTTAATGTGTGTCTTTACATTCAAAGAAAGAGAGAAAGAACGATTTAAAATGTTTTTCATTTCTCGCAAAATTAAAAGTTTCATTTCTGCTGTTGGTTTCATTCTTTAAGGAAATAACGTCTGTCCTTTGCATGCAATACTGTCTGAAACTGCAAAAACAATGACTTCCTTTATCCCACCTTAGATCATGTTCTCTCAAACCACAGACCTGCTAGTGTTGCAATACAAACATGCATTAAAAGTAGTCAAAGATCTTATCATTATTTTTTTTAAACGTATTAGCTCAATCATTTACTTTATTTTTGGCCACTATGCCAACCTTCAATCCAACTTGTGCACACAATCTTAAATCTGGTTAAGACAATTAACATGAAGTCTACAAATGTCTTTTTTGAAGGTTAGTTCATCTTGCATCTAAATCTTTGATTGTGCATCAACCGCAACACACAAACCTCAATCACAGTGAAAATCAACAAAAAAAAAACTTTATTGTCACCACACAGCAGTTAACTTATAGTGATGACAAAATCAACAACAGTACTGTATAAACAAGGTCAGGTGCAAAGCAATAATCCTATAGCAGTTCCTTACAGAAAAACCACATGAACTTCACATGTGAAAATCGCATGTTAAAATCACGTGATCACATGTATTTCACACATTTACACCATGAAAATGTTCCAAAACCACTGATGTTTCATTTGCGTTTCATGTGTTTCACATGGGTTTCACATATTTCACATGTGATTTTCACATGTGAAGTTCATGTGGTTTTTCTGTAAGGGGTTGCATATTTTTTGCATGCAGCAATGCATTTTGAGACATTTCAACTAATCTGTATGAAATTGTTCAGACAACAATGCATTGTTGTTTTTATGCAGATGATTCACATTTACTATCTGAGATTCAAACTTTCCTGTAAGATTGATCATTTATTACTGCTTTGTTTAAAGTGCATGCATGACAAATATGAGACCAGACTACATTAAATCAGGTTTGTTTGGTTTGTGTCGACCACAGTGTGTTTTATGTGGTGAACTATTGACTGCAAACAACAGCAAACCATTGAAATTCAACAGGTGTTTAGAAACCATCAATTGTCAATTCCATATTAGTGTTTACCTATGTATAATTAACCTGTTTTCATATTGTTTCAGTGGGTGGAGAGGTTGATGGCATTGAAACAGTTAAAGTGATGGAGGGAGGTGTTCTCAATCTGTATCCAGCAGTCGATGATCTAAAGGGAGATGCTCAGATACTGTGGACTTTTGAAAGTGGCAGACAAAGCACTCGTGTCGCACAGATGCATCAAGGGAAAATTTACACTCATTATGACATGAGATTCACAGGTAGAGTGCAGTTAGACCGAAAAACAGGAATATTAATCATAACGGACATCAGGACTAATGAATCTGGACTGTATAAAGCCTTAATCATTACTAATACACTCACCTCAGCACGGAAATACAAGGTTGATATTTATGGTATGTTATGCAGCCACTTTTTAAAAATAACATGTAAATGTTATGATAATAATTGATTAGATTTGGTACCATAGAGATTATTTCACTGCAGTATTGGCCTCTTGAAGATGATGTTCATGTTTCCTTTTGTCGTGAAGCATCCGTCTCTGTACCTGCCATCAGCAGCAGCTCATCAGTCAGTGTTCACCAATCTACAGGTCTGTCTTTATTAACTCTATCTGAAATAATACAGTTTACCATGGAAATGTACTTCTGCCATGGAATAAAAATCTAAAATAATTGCTACATTTTATCTCACAATTCAGACTTTTTTTCTCGCAATTGCCAATTTATTTCTCACAATCCAGCCTTTTCACAATTGTGTTTTCCTCTGAATTCCACGTGCATGCAGTCAGGTGTCTAAAAAAAACAAAACAAAAAAAACAATATAGATACAAAAACACAGAAAGTTGCAAAAGAATTGCGAGATGTACAGTCAGAATTCTGAAAAAAGTCAGAATTGCAAGATAAAAACTCTTCTTATCCTTATTCCATGGCATAAATGAGTTTCCAGAACTTATGCAACAATGCATAAAATATTACTGATAAAAATTTAAGCATTTTTCATTTCTTTCAGGTACCTCACAGGAAACAGAGGAAATGTGCGCTGTGTTCTGCTCAGTAAGAAATGATCGAGGCGTGTTCGTCTCGTGGTATAAAGGAGGTGAAATGTTGAACCAGACCCACAATCCTGATCTCAGCATCAACCTCAGTTTAGCATTAGAGCTTCATTATAATGATCCAGAAACCTACAGCTGCACGACTGTGAATCCAGTGAGCAATAAGAGTGTCCTTCTGCAAATGAAAGAGATCTGCCCACGACATGACGGTACGAAAACTACATTTAACACAAAACTATCTTCCTGCCACAATAACTTCGGTGTAGCTTCAGTGTCTCCACAGGCAATGACATGAGACAGAAGATGTTTATGAACATCTCTCTTCTCTTTCAGATTGTCTGGATCACTGTGGCGTCACTGAGGCTCTGATTCGTCTGGTTCTGTCTGGTCTGGTGGGAATCGCCGCTGTTGGATTTCTGGTTGAGCATCTGAGGTTCAGCTCATCTCAGAAAAGAACTGCTTCTTCTGTGTGCTGATGATACTTTTGTGAGATTTGGTGTAATTGCCTTCTCCCTTTTCACTCTAAAAAAAGTACCGGTATTTTGGATCTGTTGTATTTTATAACTGTGAACCAGTTTCTATCTAACAAAAACAACAAATAAGCTAGAGTATCACTTGTTGTTTCTTCCAATCCATTCAATTGACAATTTTGCATTTTCAGTTTTAATCTGTCCTGTAGTACTACGAAGACATTTTATTGTATAATTACGCAGATTTCAAGAAACACGCTGTGGTAAATGTCTTTTTTGAGAGCAGTCTAACAAAATGTATAGTCTTCAGTAATACTTGAATATATAAATATTTAAAAATAACAATAAATACAAAAAATGCATGTTAATAACAGAATCCACAGACAATACAAAAATCTTGCAATGCTATATCACAATTTATACAATATCAACAATAAATTGCCTTAAGTGTCAATTATCTAATATCTAATAAATGTTTATATCAAATAAAAATGTTAGAATTAGCATACTAATCACAAAAGCTATGACTGTCACGAATCCTGCCCATGGACTTCCGTTCAATCGCCACCAGAGGTCACCCTTCCGTTACATTGACTCTCATATTACACAAACTGTTGCATGTCATCCTGGACTACATTTCCCATGCTCCATTGCACTATCACAAGCTCACCTGAAACCAATCACACACAGCAGCTACCAATAACACAAACTATATAAATCTCACACCACCATTCAAGGACGAGTATTGTTTAGCACTTAACACTGTTTGTTGACAGCTACTTTAAGGAGCCTGTTTATTGATTTCCTGTTTCATAGTCTAGCCTAGTACTGTCAGAGTTTTGCCTAGCCTGTTTTCCTGTTACCTGATTTTTGCCTGTTTATCTTGGATTAACCCTTTGCCTGCTGTTTCGGACTGTGTTTGCACCTCGCCTGGACTACTGCTCGTGTTATTGGATTTCCCCTCTTGTCAAGCCCTCTGGATAACGTTCGCTGTCTACTGACTCACGCCCGGTTTGGATTACTCTTTTGTCTTGCCCTCTTTATACCTACTCGCCATTGTTTGACCCATGCCTGCTATGACCACGTCTCTGTCTAATAAAAGCCTGCAGATGGATCCTCACGTCTCGTTCGCCCCGTAACAATGTCAAAGTGATCGACTCTTGCACTGTCATTGTTTACAAGCTGTCGGCAAGTTAGTGGCAAGAAAATGTGCTGTATGAATACTTAACTTTTTTTTTTTTTTAATTGATCTACGAATTGAAATGCCTTTATAAGCCAAAATTAAGTTAGTGTGGTTTTTATGTGCTTTTATAGAAATATTATTCTATATATTATACTAAAAGAGACCAATAATGTTGCAATATTATGTCTGGCAACTTGACAAACATGAATTCAGTGTAATTAGGAAATAAAAATAAGTTAACGGTAACACAGTTCGTAGATTGGGAAGGAGGAGGCGGGAACCAGCGAAGACTTAAAGACTTTAATAATAAAATAAACAAACACAAAAATGAAAGTTAAACGCGGCCAGAACTCGCGGACGACTGCCACACACAAAACACAAAATAAAGTCCAGGCCTGGGCTGCGTTCCACTCCAGTTTTAGACACGCACTAGCGAACTTCCCTATGCACTTCCCCTCGGGGGAATCCCTGCCGCCATTTTGAAGTGTGTTCCACTTCATGAAGTGGACGAGGGAAGTTTATATAGACAGACCCTCGCTCCCTCATTGGACCGAGGGAGCGAGTCTGCGTCATATGCACACTTCAGGCCGCTCCATAGACCAAAATGCAACACGACTATGACGTAATCACAGATCGCGTTCAATTTATCCCCACCCCAAACAACTCTATAATAAATAAATGTTTTTTTTTTTACATTTACAACAGCCCAAGTATATCTATATACATATAGAATGCTGCACCAAACAAATTCGTAAGGGGAAAAATGTAAACCAACTCTATAACAGTTTCTAAGTGATCAATGGCTTAGGACGTTCCAGTTCAGCCCACTCCAAGGGTTCCACCAGTATTGGGCACTCATGCAACGTAATCAATGACATACATACGAGTAAACGAGACGGAGGGAAGTTTGCGAATGAAGGGCATAAAAAAAACGGACTGGAACGCAGCCCTGGTCCTCTCTGTTCCTTCACTGTTGTTACGACTCCTTTTATCCCCATGGAGTCTCAGGGACGCGCGACGTGGGAGTGGCTCAGGTATCCCTCATTATCAATAGGTGCGTTCGACTTGAAGCACGGCTACAGACGGCGATCAACGAGAGTAGCCGCTGCAGTCGGGGGCGGAGTTGAAAACGAACACGTCAAGCCGGACACTTTCTGCTCCAGTTAGTGACGCTCGCGCGGTGTTTGCATACTAATAGATGCATCACAGATGAAGTGAATTAAATGCAACATTTGTCAAATACACAAATGTTTCAGAAATGTTTTCATAAAGCAACAAAAACACTTTTTATACTGCTTAATACAGAGCCATCTGTTCAAGAATAAAGTTCAACGTAAATATATACTATTTAAATACTAATAAAGTGGGGGTATATATGTGTAGCGGAACACTGGATGCACCAAAGGATCAACCTCGAATAAGGACAAACACCAGTAATGCCTTTTCTTGGGTGTTTACTGCAAGCATGAAATGGGACAGTGTTACAACAACAATCATCTGTTCTGGTTTCACAATCTCTCTTCAGAATGTTTCACACAGACTCATGTTACAGGTTGTTTCTGTTCAGTAAGGAATTGACTAATTGTTCACTCAATATAATGCATACAACAAAGGACATTTTTATATAGATTAATATGATTTATGAACACTGAAATTAAGAAAACCAAAATGAAAAACAATAAAGCATACTGCAAGCATGAAATGGGACAGTGTTACAACAACAATCATCTGTTCTGGTTTCACAATCTGCAAATACATCATTTAGTTAGTACATTGTCCCATTTTACTAATATTCAGGCGACTTACAATATTAAAGTAACAACTCAGTTTCTGTTTCTTCTCTTTAACACATATAACATGCTTTGAGTCATGAACTACATTACCCAAAATGCACCGCCGATTACTGGCGCGCATTTCACTTTGTGCAGCAAGGAATTAACTACTTGTGTCATCAAAATGTAATGAAATGAAACTCAGATTAACATTAACAAGCACCATCATACTCATGAGAATAAACACAGGACATAAACTGATATTTCAGATGTTGTACCATTCATGAAAATACGACACAATCGCAGGTTTAAAGCGATACAGTTTATGCAAGTATTAAACGTGTACAACCTCTAATTTTACACATAACAGGATCAACAAAAATATTTTGTTCTGATTTCATTGTAACTTCTATTTAATATTCTCTAGGAACATGTTTGAGTTGTTCATTAACAGAGACACATACCTCTCTTCAGAATGTTTCACACAGACTGAAGAGTGCAGCACCAGGGGAATATACCATTGATCGAAGAGAGGGGTATACCACATCAGCAACACAAAAGAACATGACACATTCTTCTAAACAAACACATGCAGCACAAGAAAGTAGTGTGATTATAATGTTCGATAAACACCAAGATTAAATGCGGTGTAATAAATCCATTCCATTCTGCAATCATTTTATATATACTCCCAACCCCTCCCTCATAATGAAACGATGGATCATCCCTTACCCAGTCTTTCTGCACTTGGTTTTTCTTAACCAAAGTAACAAACAAAGTTTGATGAATTATAACAATTTCACACCATTACATTCACCCTGCCCAATTTCATCAAACTTTACAGAACAAAGAAGTAGTTATGAAAGGGGACACCTTTTTCCTTACATGACCTTAAAACCATGACGTGAAGTCGTCTGTGAAGACTGCAGATTTAAACTGCCAGGTAGATAAATGCCCATATACATATATCCACAGATCAGTTAAATGTTATTCCCCTTTCTTCTTTTTTTACACTTTTCTTACAAACTGTATTTAACATCCTCTTTTAACTGCATTATGTCCCTTCTTGTAAGATTATATATCACATTATATTTCAACAAAGGTGGACAGCATCTGCATCAAAGCAGTAAGAGTCTCTTTTTTTCCAGGTTCAGCCATCAACAAACTCATGGATTCAATCAATCTCCTTACTGGCTTCACCATTCTACCAGACCTTGTATGCAAGGTACCACCCTTCAATTTTTCACTGTTATCTTCCTCCCTAGTGTCAATCTCGTCAACACTTTCAGGACTATTCTCACTAGAGTGCTGCCTTAAACAGTCATGTGAGCCATTAATACTGCTTAGGGTGCAGTCTGATGCAATTGTGTTGCGCACAGTATCTTCCAACTGATTGTGTTCACTCCACTGTTCATCTGGGTCTCCAGTGTCAGTTTTATTCTCAAAATCATCAAAAAAATCAGTAGATGGATCTTGACTACACACAGGATCTTGCCTGGGTTTGCTTTGTGCATCCACTCTTGAGACTTCATAGGGTTGAATCTCTGGGCTCTTGGTCTGAAGCACCCAAGCAGCTGTCCTCTGGTCATCATAGTCCTCATCGGCATACGCAGGTGCTACTTTTTCTGGCCATCCTATGTCTGATCTGTCATTTGAGAAGGTTGAAAGTACAGTCGATTCTGCATTATCCTGGCCGATTGGAAGGAAATTCACAGGCAGTATGAAGTTCCTATGAACTACTTTGTTCTTCTTTGTGACAGGATCCTCAACTCTGTAAACATGCACATTAGGATCTTTCCATGTGATTACATAGACAGTTGAATCCCACAGGTCCGCCAATTTTCCTCTTGCTCGTTCCCTACGATTGGCCAACAGAACCTTGTCTCCAATCTCCAAGGCAACACCTTTGACTCGTTTGTTGTACTGTTCAGCTTGCTTCCTCTGAGCCTGTGTTGTGCTGCTTTGAGCAATCCTGATAGCTTCCTTTAGGTCTTTCCGGAATGAATTGACGTAGTCATCATAATCCACCACTTCATTGTCTCTCAGCACACTCCCAAACATGATGTCCACTGGCAGTCTTGGGACTCTGCCAAACATGAGGTAGAATGGGGCAAAGCCAGTAGTCTCATGCATTGTGCAGTTATATGCAAAAGTTAATGTTTGTATCATCTGGGGCCAGTGCGCTTTTGCTTTAGCGGGGAGAGAGCGAATCATGTTGCCAAGAGTTCTGTTGAACCTTTCTGTTTGGCCATTTCCCATAGGGTGGTAGGGGGTGGTGTGAGATTTCCTTACTCCTGATACTTCCAGCAGCCATATAAGTCTACTCTCAAAATTCGCTCCTTGGTCAGAGTGGATCCTGCGAGGAAATCCATACACACAGAAGAATTGGTTCCAGAGTTTTTGAGCCACAACTTTTGCTGTCTGATTAGGACAAGGGAACGCATGTGCCAATTTGGTAAAATGGTCTGTGAGAACGAGTACATCCACATTGTCTCCGTTTCTCCCCTCAGCAGACCAAAAATCAATACACACTAGTTCCAATGGTTCACTAGTTTTGACTGATTCCAAAGGTGCCCTGGCATCTGGCTCGGGCGTCTTGCTGAGGACGCATCGTTTGCAGTGTGTCACATACTTTCTCACCTCGCTGTCCATGCCACTCCAGAAAAATCGTTGACGGACTAGATGGAGGGTTCTACTCTGGCCCTGATGGCCTACATCATCATGAGTGCCCCTTAAGACTGTTGACTTCAGAGAGCTAGGCACTACAAGCTGATACCTTCTCTTTCCAACTTTATCTTTAGATCTCCTATAAAGGACTCCATCTCTTATCTCCAACTTTTCCCAATGCTTCAACATACGGAGCACCTGAGCCGTCTCGTGAACCTTCTCTCTCCGTGAGGGCCGTCTTTTTCTCTCAAGGAAGTAGATCACCCGTACCACCACATCATCTTCTCTTTGCTTCTTTCTTATTTCCGCAACAGTAAACGCTGGAAGGGTGGATAGACCACATGACATATGGCTTGAGTATTGGGACAACTGGGCTATGCGCACTGGTAAGGTGGAATCCCAGTCTAGGCTGGACTCTATAATGGCTTTCACCTCCTCCATTCCCACTTCTTGTCTGACTCTACATTCATTCCCGCCATTATGTTGCTCTTGAGAATTGACAGATAGCTTGAATGCATTCTGGACAGATTCGAGGCTCATGTGATTTGCTTTATTGCCTGGTTCAGTTATTCTAATCCCTTTTGCAAACGGCTCACGACTCAGGAGGTCTGCCGGGATGTTCTGTGATCCTGGAATGTACTTAAGATCAAAGTCAAAAGGCGCTAACTTTGAGACCCACCGTTGCTCGCAAGCGTCTAGCTTGGGTTTGGTCATGATGTATGTTAATGGGTTATTATCAGTTAGTACTGTGAAGCGAGCCCCCTTTAACCAATGAGTAAACTTATCACACACCGCCCATTTAAGTGCAAAGAATTCTAACCGATGTGCTGGGTACCTGGCTTGAGAGCGGGACAAGGATTTGCTTGCAAATGCAACTGGTCTTGGTTTGAGCTCACCATCAACTATCTGACTTAGAACTGCACCCAAACCATCCATTGAGGCATCAGTAAATAAGAGAAATGGCTTATCAAAGTCAGGGTGAGCCAAAACTATGGTGGTGCTAATAACCTTCTTAAGCTCCTCCATTGACATTTCACAATCTGATGTCCAGTCTTCTGGCCTGAGGCGTCTGTATGGCTTGGCACTGACCTTTGCACCTCTGCGCTTAACCCTCTGCCCCGCCGTTAGCTGGAATAATGGTTTTGCCAGACGTGAAAAATTCTCAATAAAGTGTGAATAATAATTGGCCATGCCTAGAAAAGATTTGACCTTGGTGTAGGAAGGTGTTTTCCCATCTTCTTCCATTAGATCTTTTTTTGTGATCTCATTAATTGCAGAAACTTTTGCAGGATCCGCAGCAATGCCTTCTGCTGTGACTATATGGCCCAATAATTTGACAGAGTTCCTTAGGAAGTAGCACTCCTTTGGGGCTAGCTTCAGATTATGTTCCTTCAAGCGTGAAAATACCAGCTCAAGACGAGCCAGGGCTTCTTTTTCACTCTTGCCAAAAACCAAGAGGTCATCCAAATAACACAGGAGTGACATGTAATTTTGATCCCCAAATATTGAAGTCATCATTCTAGCAAATGTAGCTGGGCTATTACACAACCCTTGGGCCATTCGATTGTACTCATAAAGCCCTACAGGTGTAGTACACGCTGTGTATTTGCGATCGCCTTCGTGTATGGGTATATTATAGAACCCAGATGTAAGGTCCATTGTGCTAAAGCAGCAATAGCAGCAATCACCTAAGGCGGCGAGGGCATCAGACTGATGAGGTAAAGGATAAGCATCTTTTTCGGTTCTCTGTTTCAACCATCTGAAATCCGTACAAATTCTTAGTTCACCAGAAGGTTTCCAGACTAATACAAGTGGAGAAGCCCACTCGCTGCTGGACTTACTAATGATCCCTTTCTCCTCCATCTCATCAAGTGTCTGCTTAAGTTTCTGAAATTGTGATGGTGGAACTCTCCTGTATGGTAACCTGAAGGGTTTCTCGTCCTTCATTCTAATCCGATGTACTACATCCCTCACTTCACCACAGTCAAGTCTATCCCGGGAGAAAATTGATTCGTATTTAACAACAAGGCTGGCCATTTTTTCCTTCCATTCTTCAGACACGTCACACGACTGGATGTCTATTTGATGTAGGCCTAAATCGTGAAGCTTTCCTGAGTATTCAGACCCAACCATTGGCTCCTCTGCTGCATTGACGACACATGTGCATTGAATCACTTCTGAATCATCTTCATTGCTACAAGTTATTTCTAGATCTTCTAATGCTAGGCAAGGGTAAACATGTGCCACTTTGGTATTTCGTCTAAGTGTGAGAGGGCGATCTAGTAAATTGACTACCTTCATTGGAATCCATTTGCCCCCCCCATAAGGGACACACTGTACGTGCAACTGGTACATTTCTTGGTGCAGACTTGGACATTGTGGGTTCAACAACAATAGTGCTGCCAATGGATAAGGGTACTTGCTCTTTCAATTTCCCCCATACCAGGTGCTCATGTCGCGGGGCCAAAGTAATACATTGATTTAGAATTACTGTACCCACTCTTTTGGGTATTTCCTTGCCTTGCCACCGATCTACATTGGCTAACAGGTTCATCAAGAGTCCTTCTGAATCATCTGTGGCAGGTTGAGAAAGGTTGTCCCAATACCACTGTGTTTTTTTCAGATGTTGCACCACATGCTTTATGGCATTTGACCCTACAATCATGTCATCCACTTGGCCAGGTACTACAAGCACAGGCACTGCCATTTTGCATTTGAAGAGGTCAATATTTAATTCATATTCACATTTGGGTGGTGTCTGCTTTCCCCCACACCCGACAAGTATTATCTTAGAGGGTTTACTTGATTCTCTTTGTAGGACCCCTTCGTTGATTAGCTTGCATTCGGCTAATTCACTTAAGGTGCAGGCCATAGACCCACTATCTATTAAAGCTTTAAGCTCAACAGAACCCTGTACTATTATTGGTGCATAAAAGAGACTGTCGTTGCTGACGACTTTCTGATACACAACGTTACAACTGCTAGTGGGCCTCTCTGCTTGGGATTGATTATCAAAGATTGTGGCTTTTGGGGGAGTTATTGCTTTGCCCACACTGACCCCCTCCTGGTATGGGCATTCTAGTTTAAATTGTGACTTGGCCCAGAAGGAGTGGGTTTTCTTACTGTGCCTGGTTTCCTCTCCGGACACTCAAACCCCCTGTGGCCAGGTTTGTGACAACTGAAACACAGGCCATCTCTAAAGCAGTGTGATTGTGTAGTGTGACCCTGCTCGTTACACACCTTGCATGGGAAATCATTAGGGAGGGCAGATGTTGATGGTCGATTGTTCCCTCTCCCTCGGCTCTTCTCTTGAGTGGAAAGCAGTTTCTCTAGAAGGAACACCACTCTATCCATTGTAGCATGATCACTGTTAGAGGCTTGGGGAACTGGGAAAACAGACTTTTGAGGCATACACCACGCACCAGACATGTCTCCCTCTTCAACCTTGGCTACATGCTGAGCTCTGCTAGATTTTGTTGAAAGTTTGTCCCTGTGATAACTATCAACCATTTCTTGAACTTCCCCAACAGTCCATTTCTCAACTGGTTTACTCCGAAAAGCAGTGTGGAGGGCTGGTTCGGGACAGTGTTTTACAAACATCATAGCTGCTTCATGACCTGGATCTTCAACCCTCTTCCCTTGTCTCTGCAAACACTCATTGGCAAGATCAATGGTTTTATTAAGTCTTATCCAGTAGTCAAGGCTGCTCTCCAATTCTCTTGGCAACGTTGAATAAAAATCAGCTAGAGGGGTTGTTGTAGAAATAGACTCTCCAAAGTGCTGTCTGAGAATATCATAGATAACATCAGGGTCTCTGCTTATGTTCACTAATGGGCTATTGCGAATCCCGATTCGGACGATATCCTTAGCCCGTCCAAGTAGCCTGTCCATCATCTCTGCACCACGTTCAGACACACTACACCCTTTCTTGGTCAAGTACAATTGCATCATTTCTTGCCATTCAGTCACTGTACACCTGTCTGAGCCATCACCGCGGAAAAAGGGTGGTTCTTTTATTTCTGGCTTAAGAATTAGATTTACTTTTGACCAGTCATGATGTTGCCCTGTGGTGCTTGACTGGGGAGGGGTCATTGCAGCGTTAGACTCTTGAGTCCTTGAGCTTGCAAAACTTGAGGCTACTTGTGCTCCTATTTCACTACCTAGTTGTTTGACTAGATCTACTAGGGTTTGTTTTAAATCCTCAGGTTGACTTTGACTGGGGCTGGGGGCAGCTTCGTCTTGTTGACCTACGCCATCACCTGGTCTGTGTATTGCTAATGGGGACATTGTAGAAACCCTGGCCCTGTGTTCGATCATACTAATCAGCTGCTCTCCCCGTCCTATCCCTGTGATATTCCCAGCTGGTGTTTGGGGGGTGCTCATTATACCTGTGACAACATTATGACTATCCACATTTTCACCATTGCCAATATCACACTCAGCAGTTACACACCCCTGCAATGTCTGATCACTTTTTTGAAATTCAAAACTTACTGACATTTCCGTTACAGTTTCTGTCTATAGTGTGTTTTCCTCTGTTCTTTGTACTTTTGCGTTGTGTTTGCACAGTGTCTAATGTTCTCTGTTGAGTTGATTCACAACTTTATCACCTTCTTCTTATTTAGGATAACCAGATGTGGCCTTGGAATCCTGGTTGTAACTGGGTCCCCGGTGATCTGCAGCCGCTGATCTTTGATCCGGGTCACGGCACCAATATGTAGCGGAACACTGGATGCACCAAAGGATCAACCTCGAATAAGGACAAACACCAGTAATGCCTTTTCTTGGGTGTTTACTGCAAGCATGAAATGGGACAGTGTTACAACAACAATCATCTGTTCTGGTTTCACAATCTGCAAATACATCATTTAGTTAGTACATTGCCCCATTTTACTAATATGCAGGCGACTTACAATACCAAAGTAACAACTCAGTTTCCGTTCCTTCTCTTTAACACATATAACATGCTTTGAGTCATGAACTACATTACCCAAAATGCACCGCCAATTACTGGCGCGCATTTCACTTTGTGCAGCAAGGAATTAACTACTTGTGTCATCAAAATGTAATTAAATGAAACTCAGATTAACATTAACAAGCACCATCATACTCATGAGAATAAACACAGGACATAAACTGATATTTCAGATGTTGTACCATTCATGAAAATACGACACAATCGCAGGTTTAAAGCGATACAGTTTATGCAAGTATTAAACATGTACAACCTCTAATTTTACACACAACAGGGTCAACAACAGTATTACCAAAATATTTTGTTCTGATTTCACTGTAACTTCTATTTAATATGCTCTAGGAACATGTTTGAGTTGTCCATTAACAGAGACACATACCTCTCTTCAGAATGTTTCACACAAGACTGAAGAGTGCAGCACCAGGGGAATATACCACTGATCGAAGAGAGGGGTATACCACATCAGCAACACAAAATAACATAACACATTCTTCTAAACAAACACATGCAGTACAAGAAAGTAGTGTGATTATAATGTTCGATAAACACCAAGATTAAATGCGGTGTAATAAATCCATTCCATTCTGCAATCATTTTATATATACTCCCAACCACTCCCTCATAATGAAACGATGGATCATCCCTTACCCCAGCTTTATGCACGTGGTTTTTCTTAACCAAGTAACAAAACAAAGTTTGAGAATTATATAACATTTTCAAACCATTAAAGATGAGTCATGAGAAACGTGACTCATTATAAACATTGCGATACAGTAAAAAAGCTTTACGTCTAAAAAAACAAGGCTTTATGAGCAGTATTGATGAAGATGTTAGAAACACAGGTCATTGTTGTCATGTGGTGAATTTGGCCAATCGTGAAACAGCTGTGTCGTCACCAGCACTCCTGCAGTCACTCTGAAAAAGGCCAGCTGAGTCAGCCGGCTGCTCTCGAAACGCTATCGCGGTACTTTGATGCCACACGTGACAGTGACGTGGCGTTGGTTCAAGTCGGACTAAATTTCGAACCGGCTAGCACGCTTCAAGTCAGCCACCGATCGGTCTGCGCAGTGCGGTATGAAGTCGAATGCCATTAACTCCACCGGCCTCGCTCTGTTCCCACGGCTCTCGGCCCCGCCCTCACTTGTCACATTAACATTTAGTGATCTATGAGAATTTTCGAGATTATTTCTAAATCAAAGTAGGTATTTACAGTGTACAATGGCAGGTGCATTCTTGAAGATGCTTGAAGCCCAAATAATCATGCTAAAAGTGTCACAGTGTTTGTTGTGGTGACCTGGACTGGTCACTTGAGGGCGCTCTTCTGTTTTACGTTGTTTGTGTTAAACTCCATTTCCCATAGTCCCCTGCTCACTAATCCTGGTTTATCGGTAACACCTGTTCATCATTAACCCTGCTATATATATCATGCCTTCTCTGTCTGTCATTTGCGTCTGGATTGTATTGTCTTCTT
This sequence comes from Sinocyclocheilus anophthalmus, assembly GCA_018155175.1. Lineage (NCBI taxonomy): Eukaryota > Metazoa > Chordata > Actinopteri > Cypriniformes > Cyprinidae > Sinocyclocheilus > Sinocyclocheilus anophthalmus. Next base: position 144,759 of record JADLZN010001024.1, on the reverse strand, counting down.
GGTTCCTGGATTGTAACTTACCTTGTTTCCTCCTGGCATTCCGTGACAAAAAGAGTCATAAAGTAACAAGCAGGACACTCTATCTTGTGGAGTTTAAGGATACATAAGCATTGTTATAATTGACAGCTGTTGTGCCAGTAAGCTGCCGCTCAAAGGCAGCAGAATCACCTGGGATCTCTTGAGAAAACAGCAGCAGTGTCCCAGTGGCTACATTCCTGAGTGAAACGACCATTTGATTCCTTACAGTCGACCTGTGTTGTCATTCCATTCAGCTTAGTCCTGCACTGGATGAGCTTGCAGTAACACAGTAACTAGAAGTAACTATCATGATCACCTGTTTATCTCTTGAGGCACTTCATTAAAGGTTACCTGCAAGTCAACAGAAAAAACACAATTATAGGATGCCATGCAAACAAAGTGAAAAATAATAAACCTGTTTGTGTTCTCTGATATTAAACTGAGTATTTCAACATATTTTCCACTCCTTTGCAGATTAAGGTAAGTTAAATAATATATTTGAAATACTTTTGTCATAAATTTTTTTTACATTTGACTGCTTTTGTCATTTTGATATGTGCATTGAACTTGATATATATATATATATATTAGTTTTTATTGATGTTTTTGAACTCAACATCATCAAATTAGGTCATATTAGGCTGGGTTTTTTTGTTTGTATATTTGTTTTACAAATTAGCAGAATTTTCTTTCAAGATGCATGGCTATTTTTAATGTCGTCATAAGTCAGATTAAGATAAATTTGTTCTGCGATGATACTTGCCTTCTTGTGTTAGCTGAAAATGAAACCAATGACAGCAGCAATCATGACCACTAAAGCGAGGACCACTGCAGCAGCGCTTATTCCTGCAGTGAATGATTTACTGTACACGGCAGATGCTGGTTGTTCTGGGCTGATGCTACTGAATGGAGGCTCTGTAAGAAACAACAAGAATACGAACTGATGACTACTTTACACATAACTGTAATAAATGTCCATGGATTTTCACGATTTAGGTTCAAATGTACATATGCACAATGGAAGAGTTCTAGGGGAACCTAGGAAAAGTTTAGAGAAAAGCAATGTAAAATAATAATAAAAAAGTAATTATTTTAATGTGAATAAATTAAAGGAATAATAACAATGATATAAACAACTAAATAAAAATGATTAAAATAAATGAACATATAAACAATACATCTAACAGTACAGTACTACAATGAATCGAAAACAAAAATGTTCTTGTATATCTTGTGAATTTCAGGATTGGGGTCCCTCACATGAGGGTGATCATATTTGGGCGTCCGTGGCATTTAAAAGATTTAAAACCCCCGTTTAAAATCACCCTAATAACACGAAGCTCAAGTGAGTTTGTGTTTATTGTAAGCCTTCAAAAGTTAAAGATGTTTGATCACTCTGCATACAGCAATCCAGATATCAATCGATTAATTAATTGTCAGGTCTACATCAACATATTTTTCTTGATAATCTTTTCTTTTCTAGTTCACAATAATATTTATACATTGCTTTTTTATTGCGCTATATTTTGATGTATAAACCTTGCGTTATGTATTGTACAAAGCAGCATAACTTTACCAGGGCTGCGTTCAGCCCCGATAAAAAACGGTGCAAAGCGTTTTTTTAAACGGAAACGGTGGTGCATTGAACACTCTGTTCTGATGAAGCAAGAGTTGCAGCTACGGCAGCTGAGAAGGCCAATATTTGTGTTCTTTTTGAAGAATTTTCGGAGCCTGATGAAATCAGTATAAATACGTGTTTAATACTGCAGAATATATGCTCGATGTTACAGTCACTGCCCTTGCCCTCCAGAATAAAAGAGAACATCACAATGGAGTGAAGGGGTTTGTGGAAACTGTGGTTCCTAATTATTGTGATCCAACATTTGCCTCGCATTTCAGGATGAAAAGAGAAGCATTTCAGGTGAAGGATAATTCACTTCTTACCTCCGAGACTGTTTTATGATCTATATGACCTTATTATTTTTTTTTGTGAGTATTAGGCTTATCATTATTGTTGATCGCTGTTGTTGTGCTATGATATTGCAATATTTACTATTATGTAATCAGAGGGGTATAGAAAAGTTTATTAAAGTGTCACTCTATAATACAATAGCAAAATATATAAATGTATAGTATTGTTATGTTACAGTTAATCAGTGTTTAAGGAACACCGTCCTAACGAAAGCTTGGACCAAGAAGACATGCAATTACTAAATGGTATATTTCCAAAGACGTAAAGAAGTTCAGAATCTTTGAAGTGTGATATTATATTTCAGGTATTTTGCCTGAATGTAAATAACATGTGCAAACAATTATACTGCTCTGTGAATTTATTTGGAGGTAATTACATGGTGATAGCTGGCTCTTTAATACCAGCGTGGGGTATATACATGCTGATGATGATTGGGCTGAACATGTTTGACACAGGCACAAACCAGGAGAAAAAGCACTCAAACCCTGTTGCACACCGTTTCTAGGAAACATGTTGTTCAAACCGGAAACCCTAACAAAACGGTGCACACCGGTTTGAGCTTGAACTTACCCCTGAAGTACTGCATGATAGTTGCGAACTGATGACACATCCGCGCCCACGCACCACCTACCCTCATGACGCAACATTACGAGAATTTACGACGCAACATGTGACAAATTCTTCTTCTTCTTCTTCTTGAAATTTTATTGGCGGTTGACAAACAACAAAATGGTGTATTTCCGTCAGCAACTGGAATGGAGTGTGGATCAAAAATTGACTTCCTTCCCAATTTTTTCTTTTTTTCTTTTTTTCCCCTCTTTTTAATTTCCTTTTATTTTTATTTTTTTATTCTCTCCCACAAATTAGTTATTTTAAGGAACTGAAAAATAAAACTATAGCATTCATTCCTTGAGTTATTTTGTAAAATATATCTCGGTATAAATTGCATTTTTATTTTTTCTAAATTTTGCATTAGCATCCTTCTTTCAGTCTCATATTTCTGACAGTACAATATAACATGTTCCACTGTTTCTTCTTGTCCACAAAATTCACACCTTCCCGTATCATGTTTACCCATTTTAAAAAGTGTACTATTTAATCTTGTGTGTCCAAATCTCATCCTCGATATTGCTATCTCATCTCTCCTGTTTTTCCCTGCACTTTTCATCTCTCCCACTTTCCTTTGAATTCTGTAAAACCACCGACCTTTCTCCTTATCCCATTGTTTTTGCCACCTTTCTTTCAGTCTTTTCTTAATAATACTCTTGATTTCATTCTTACTTAGATTAACAATTAAGTTAATGTCGTTGTTTTTAACTGCTTCTTTTGCTTCTTTATCTGCAGTTTCATTTCCTTGGATACCAATATGCGCCGGCACCCATAGAAATACCACTGTAATCCCCATCATTTGAATTCTATATAACATTTGCATTATTTCCATTAAAATGTCTTGTCTACTTTTCGAGTGGCTGTACTGTAAACTAGTGATGAACATGAATCTGAACAAATAACTGATAGCTTTCTATTCCACTGTATTGCTAATAAGAGTTGCAAATCATTTTCCTACGGTCTAAACAGAGAACTAATCATGATCCTTTCCTTACTGATAAATGAACTTCGCTGATTGTCAAACTCTTGTATGCATTCGTGTAGATCTGGCAAATAGCTTAGTATATAAATAGTCTGCAATTATATAAATTACATTCCTAACCTTTTTTCGTTATAAACAATGTTCAAATCTACTGTGCATCTTGAAAAATTAACCAAGGTTTTATTTACAGGTACATATAGCGGTACAGTTGGACGAACATTTAATGAATTAACGTCAAGTTCTTGTTGCTTTCTGTTGTTTAATTCACTGTCAGCCAAAACTTGTAATTTCCTCCGCTCCTTGTCCCCCAACAGGGCTTTAAAGTATTAGTGGTGGATGCTCTTGGAATATGGCCTTGTAAATTAACCCAATAATTCATTGATAACTGTACCCTTCTCATTTCTAATGACATTTCGCCCATTTCAACCTGTAGTGCTGTAATTGGTGTAGTTTTTATAGCTCCTGTACATAATCTCAATACCTGATGCTGTATGTTATCTAACTTTCTAAGAGATGTTTCTGCTGCTGATCCATACACCACACATCCATAATCTAACACATATCTAACCAATCCACTATACATGGCCTTTAATGCCATCCTATCTGCCCCCCATTCACTTCCAACTAAACACCTCATTGTATTTATTATTTTCTTACATTTGTTCACTATATTCTGAATATGCACCGCCCACACTCTTAAAAATAAAGGTGCTTCACGATGCCATAGAAGAACCTTTTTGTCTAAATGGTTCCATAAAGAACCTTTAACAAAACCTGTTTCACAAAAGGTTCTTTGTGGCAAATGAAGGTTCTTCAGATTATAAAAAGGTAAAAAAGAGATGGTTCTTTTAAAGAACATTTGACTGAATGGGTCTTTGTGAACCCACCAAAATGGTTTTTTTTCTTTTTTCTATGGCATCGCTGGAAGACCTTTTGAAGAACCTTATTTTTAAGAGTGCTGTAACTCTTTTATCAAACCATATCCCTAAAAACTTAAACTGTTTCACTCTTTCCAGTTCTTGATTATATAATTTTAGTTTTACCTCACTTCCAATTTTTTTCCTTGTAAAAAACATTGTCTTTGTTTTGTCAACTGAGAATTTAAAACCCCATTTATATGACCATTCTTCAACTATTGCAATAGCCTCCTGTAATTTTTTAACAATAAAGTCAATATTCCTTCCCCTTTTCCAGATTGCCCCATCATCAGCAAAGAGCGAAAACCCCAACCCATTATCCAGATCTTCAAATACATCATTTATCATTATGGAAAACAATAAAGGGCTCACTATACTTCCTTGTGTAGTTCCATTTTCAATCACAAACTTTTCTGAATAACTATTTCCTATTCTCACTTTTATTGCTCTTCCTGATAAAAAATCCTTGATCCATCTATACATCTGACCTTTGATACCTAACTTACATAATTTGATTAACATCCCCTCTTTCCACATCATGTCGTATGCTTTCTCTATGTCAAAGAAGACCGCCACTACACTCTCTCTACTTATTTGTGCTTTTCTTATTTCGTGTTCTAAACACACAGCCGGATCCATTGTATTTCTCCCTCTCCTAAAACCACTTTGATATTTGGATAAAAATTTATTATTTTCCACATGATACATTAACCTTTCATTCACCATTTTTTCCATTATCTTACCAATATTAGACGTCAAAGCAACAGGTCTATAATTTCCTGGATTTGTACAATCTTTCCCAGGTTTATGTTTATCACCGCCTCCTTCCAACTTTGTGGTAATTTTCCTTCCTCCCAAATTTTATTGTACATTTTTAATAAAACATCCTTGGATAATTCACTGAGATGACTTATCATTAAATAGCAAATCTGATCCATACCTGGAGCTGATTTCCTGGTTTTTCTAAGAGATCGATTTAACTCTGACTTCGTTAATGTCATATTTAGTTGATCATTATTGTATTCCTCATTCTGTATTATCTCTTTATACTGCTCCAACGTCCTTTCCCTTCATCTTTTTCCCTCCTCACTAATATTGTCTGATTTATGTATTTTAACAAAATTTTTCGCCAACATTTCTGCTTTCTCTTCATCTTTTACAGCTGTTGTATCTCCATCCGGGGGGGGGGGGTCTGAGGGGGCCCGGCCCGGCCACCTCGGTCACTGTGCCCCCTCACCTCTGGTGCCGTCTCCGTAGTGGGCGCCCTGATTTTAGTCGGTGAGGCAAGGTACTGCCCTGAGAAGGTCTCCCAGGCTGTTAAATACACAGATTAAAAGCTAAATGTTTTCATTTCGGTTCGTTCTTAGCAAAAAAAATTTTTTCGTTCAGGTTATGCAGAGCGAAATAAGAACGGTGCTGCATTTAGAAAGAATTCTTATTAACTTTGCTATTATTCTTGAATTTTAAAACTGGTAACACTTTGCACTTTGCAGTTTCGAATTATGCCTTTACTGCATGACCAAAAATGATGGAGTAGTCTATTTAATGTTTCAGCTCACGCGCACACTAAGCTACTGCATTCATTGGAAACAGCAGCCGTTCACCGTGCCGTTCGGCGTGAGGCCCGGTGTGGTCCATTGTGGCATATTTTTGCTCATTATGATATTTTTCCGTCGATACTGGAACGCGCGTGAACTACAAAGCCTATTTTACCTAATAAGGCTAATAGTTTAGCTTCAGCTACATCACGAATATGGACACATTTGGATTTGTGCCTGAGAGAAGTAAGCCCAACTTTACCTTACGTTTCTTTATAAATTAATTTGTTTTGGCATGTTTATTGCTAAGCATATATTATTATATACTGCAATTATATTTATCCATTAGAATGATATATTTTTAAATTCTTATTCTGTTCTGATACGGTTAAATTTAAAGGATTTGTTGTAAAGTGAGGGGAACTAAAATATCCTATAGTGTTCATAATGTTGGTACATTATAACATTATTAGGCCTGCCGTTATTATTTCTGAAAATGCAACTTATACGAGACGTATCTTTTTTTTTTTCCTCAAAAAAATTTTTTTTATTGTGTTTTTAAAAGCATGCAGCAAACGAAAATATGCGATTAATCTGTTAAAATGTGTTACTGTGGGTTAACAAATTTACATTAGTAGCTATTCTTATGCTTGGCTTCACAGAGAGCAACAGAGTCTGGGCCAAATCTGGTTTACATTCACTTCTGGCTTTTTTCAGTCTTGATTGCAAAAGTTTTTGTTTTTTTTATGTACGTGGATAATTAAAACAAAAATCAGGCGTGTGTGTTATTTATAACATCAATTACTAGGCATAAACATTGATTTTCAGAAATGGAAGTAACTCAAAATGTTGTGTGTTTGTAATTTTAATATTTTTATCTATAGGCCTATACAGCAAAACTACAGAGCTTCCAGTGGGTTATTTTATGGAGCTGTAAACACGGGAATCTCCGACCGCATGCAATCTTTGACGAACACCCAATTCATACATCAAACTAGGCTATATGTTATTAAATTATACATAGGCTATATATCAGATTATTTTATTTACAAGTTTCATGCTTTTGTTTATCCCGTTTGTCCCCCCGTTGCATCTGAAAATTACTTTCAGAAATTTTTTTTTTTTCATAAATGGCCAAATATATGCTGCTGTATTCTCACTGTCCTGCGATATTATTATGAATATTTCATAAGACATTCACATGATACTTTAGTATAGTATAAATACTTACGATACAATGTAACATTATAAATCTTGTTTTCCGGATGCCTACTGCTCAGTTTGCAGATCTTGTAAAGCCCCGTTTGATTGTAGCTGAGGTTCATCAGCATCAGAGTTACATTCTGTCCATCAGATACGAGAGAGACTCCGGGTCTCCAGCACTCGCGCTCACAGACTCCGTTATGACAGATTAACTGAGCTATCCGTTCCTGTGAGGAGCCTTTGAGACGAGTCACCAAAACCTGAGGATCTTCGTCTGGTTTATTGATCTGAAAAGAGATGGTGAGGTTGTCTCCTTCAGAAACTTGCAGCGACGCAATCTCATCATCATCGTCGTCGTCGTCTTGAACACCAGCAGCAATGCCTTTAAAGAGCATTTGCATCGTAAATATACAATGTATGCGAGTGAAGCATATCCGCACTCAGATCACATATAAGCTGTATAAATTATTCTGTGAGAGTGGTCAATCAACCAGCACATGACTTACAAATCCAACACGACACTAGAACGAAGAATATCATCTTTAGTATCTTGGGATGAATCAATCTGATAATGTTTTATTATCCTATTGACTTGAGTGATCCCAGTCTATCACCCAAGCGAATTCCCCTAACCACATGGCTTGTACAGTAAATTGCGTCAAATTCGCTGGAACTTTAAGACATGGATAGATGTATATACCTAGATAACTCGTTCGACTCCTTGTTGCGAATCTAACATTAATGACAACAAAATAACTCCAACAAAAATCATCTGCTCATGTCAATTGCAAATACAGTTATTACTGTCAATAACTATGATTGCATTTTTTCGCTCTGTTATAGATCAGTTGTTGTTGTTGTTGCAATTTCTGAAGTGCTCACGGTCCAACAAGGCGGACGGCTATTAGAAACAGTCGGTAATGAGGCGTCTACGTATACGCATCTAGGAACTTGCTTCTTTTTTTTTTTATTGATTTCCAACATATAATATATATCAGATTATTTTATTTACTAGTTTCATGTTTGTGTTTATCCCGTTTCCCCCCCTTTGCATCTGAATATTACTTTCAGAAATTTTTTTTTTTTCATAAATGGCCAAATATATGCTGCTGTATTCTCACTGTCCTGCGATATTATTATGAATATTTCATAAGACATTCACATGATACTTTAGTATAGTATAAATACTTACGATACAATGTAACATTATAAATCTTGTTTTCCGGATGCCTACTGCTCAGTTTGCAGATCTTGTAAAGCCCCGTTTGATTGTAGCTGAGGTTCATCAGCATCAGAGTTACATTCTGTCCATCAGATACGAGAGAGAGGAGACAGAGAGGGGAGAGGGGGATGAGAGAGAGAGACTTCCGGGTCTCCAGCCCACTGCAGCTCACACAGACAGACTCCGTTTTTATGACAGATTAACTTGAGCTATCCGTTCCTGTGAGGGTTGTGAGCCCTTTGAGGGACGATGCTGTTTAATGGGTCCCAAACCCTGACGGATTATCTTGTACTTGGTTTTAGTGATCTGAAAGAGATGGTTTATGGTGAGGTTGTCTCCTCGAACTTGCCCAGCGACGCAACCATAGCGGACCGCACTCTCATAATATCTCCGTCGTTCGTCTTGACACCAGCAGACAGCCAATTTAAAAGAGAGAAGCAATCAGCAGCAAGCCTTTTTAACAAGAGCATGGGCATCGTAAATATACAAGTATGCGCGGGTGGAAAGGTGGGGGGGTTATGTAGTGAAAAGTGGTTGAAGCATATCCGCACTAAGTATCACATATAAGCGTTGGTATAAGTATTATGGGTTGTGAGAGTGGTCACATCAATACCAGAACCAATTAAGCGACAACAGCAGCACATGACTTACCCCCTACAAAAATCCAAACACGACCACGACACTTTAGACGAAGAATATCATCTTTAGTTATGTGGGATTTGAATCTTGATAAGGAATCCAATCCTGATAAGGTTCTATTATTCCTAATTGACCTTGAGTAGTGTGATACCAGGGTCTAAATCAACAAGCGAATTTCCCCTAAATCCACATGGCTCTCTGATACTTTGTACAGTTAAAAGTGCGTCACATTCGCTTGTGGTGGAAATTTTAAGACCTGGATCGATGTATTATACTAGATAAACTCGTTTTCGACTCATTGTTGCGAATAACATTTAATGACAACAAAAAACTGCCAACAAAAAATCATTGCTTGCTGCATGTCAATTGCAAAATACAGTTTATTACTCGTCAAGAAAAATGGGATGTGCCAATTTTTTCGGCTACTGTTATTAGTCAGGTTGTTGTTGTTTGTGCAATTTCTGAAGGATCACGGTTCCAACAAGTTGCGGACGGCTTATTAGAAAACAGTCGGTAATGAGAGGGCGGCGCCGGGTCTACGTATAAACGCATCTAGGAACTTGCTTCTCTTTTTTTTTTTTATTGATTTGCAAACATTATAAATTTTATAAAGGTTAGGAACAAATATAAACTACAAAAAAAAAGGAAAGGGAAATAGAAATATTTGACAGTATTATATTCATAAATAAAAAAAATAATTAAACTGATATAATTAATAATAAATAACTAAATATTAAATAAAAATACTTAATTGTAAAAATAAAAAAAAAAAAAAAAAAAAAAAAAAAAAAAAAAAAAAACACCACCCCCGCCACACAACTCACATACCATGGAATATGAATGAGATGTGCTTCCCAGGAACATAAGGTCTAGAAAAGCTTTTTTTTGTGGGTGTGGCAAGGGCCTGACTGATCTTGGAAAATTATACATGTGCGTGCCCAAAACGGCCTCAGTATGGGGAGGGTAAGAAAATAAAAAAAGGGGAGTAGGGGATATAGGTAGGCTACAGAATGGAAACATTATTAAATGTAGTTAAATGGTTTGAGTGTAAAGGGTTTTTGGGTGGTGGTTGTTTTGTTTTTTGTTTTGTTTTTTTTTTTTGTTTTTTTTAAAAGGAAATCAAACCTTTAAAAGGTAATGTGAACGTGTGGAAGAAGTGTGTTATTTTTTATTTAATGTATTAAATTGGTTATGAGTTTTTTAGTTTTTGTAAAATTAGAAGTTTGTATGAGAATTGATTCGGTGTTTTTATTTTTTTAGTTTTTTATTACGGGTAAGTTATTTTTTGTTGGAAAAATATGTGAATTTTTAGTTTTAATAGAATAATTTTTTTTTTTTAATTTTTTTAATTATTTTTTTAAAGGTGTTAGGGGTTGGAAAAGAAGATATGACTTTATTTTGATTAGGAAAAAAAAAAAAAAAAAAAAAAAAACAAAAAAAAAAAAACAAAAAAAAAAAAAAAGAAAAAAAAAAAAAAGTGGAAAATATACGGCTAACTAAACTTGGGGTTAAATTAAATAATAAACATTTTTAAATATTTACATTGGGTACGTTACTCTTAAAATATTTTTAAACCCCCAAATGTGCACTTACTAAATTAATATTGTTGCCTCCAATTCACGAGAACGCGAAATATTTTTCTGGCAATTTCAGTGCTCTTCTTAACTAATGATTGATTGATGGATTTGATTGATTTATAATTTAAAGTTATTCTTTGTAACCCATTTCAAAATTTCAATTCCCAGGGGTATTGCACCCATAAGCTCGAACCAGCGTAATTCAACAAACATTGAAATCAACACCGATATTGCTTTATTCAAAAATAAAAAAGTGTCAGGATGATCACTGACTAGTTGTTTGTGTTTAATTATTATATTGCTTTGTAGAATAATATTAAAGGTTTAATTTAATTTTATATAAAATAAGTGTTTATATTTGTGGGTTTCGGTCTTAAACAGCTTGGTTGTGTCTATGTCTCATAATTCAGGCAAAAAGTCTTCTTCTAAAATGTGACTAAAAGCAACAAGTCTCTAAGCAGAGTTAATGTACACGGACAGGTTTTTTTTTGAGAGCATAAGAACGATCAAACACTACCATCTTGCGGTGATTCACTGAAAATGTTAGCATTAAAAAATGTAATGAACAGTGTGGCTGATAAGCCTGACACACTGCAACATTTAACATATATTAAAGAGTTTATATTTAACATATATTAAAGAGGGAGAGGGTCAATTCCATTAATATTTCATTTGTGTTCATTGTTTCATCATACACTTTCCTGCTAGTGCGGTGCAATATTATAGACACTAAAAATTATTAGATAGTCATTTAAAATCAAATTAACTTGTGTTTATATTTTACTTTATTAATGAAAATTATTTAGTGTAAAATTTCATTTTTTTCAGTGGAATAGACAGGAAAAAACAAAAAAAAATGCGCTCAAAAGCGTAATAATTAACACAAAAAACAAAACAACAAAATGAAAAATTTGGTTTTATAATTTACGAGTTTCAGGGGACTTTTCCATGATATGGCAGTCAATAGAGACCAGAAACTTTTTGATTGCCCACATTCTTCAAAATATCTTCTATGTTGAAAGTATTGAAACAACTTGAGAATAAGTAAATGACGACAGAACAGAAAAGAATCGGACCAGCCAGAATTTATTTTTCTTTTTCCAAATATTCAAGTTTTAATAACAAACATGCATTGCTTAGAAGGGAAATAGAAAATGCACTCATATTGATTAAGCCTTTCGTATTTTATATTATTAAAACATTGCTCTAATCTTTCTCGTGAGAGAGTCATTTTTTCTGCTTGTTTGTTTAGGCCAATCCCATAGTAGGTATTTTCTCTATATAACATCTCTGCCGTCACTGTACTTTGGGTTTTAGATGCAAAACTGTAAGAAGCTCATCTAAACATAATCAATATTTGTCACTGGTTATCATACAGAATCTCTGAATGAAACACAGATGACAATAATAAACACCAAAACAAATTTAAATTGGAAAAAAAAAAAAAAAAAAAAAAAAAAAGTAATGCATATCGCCCACGAACATCAAGTATGCAGTTGTGTATTGAACATAATCATTTTTACCAATTTGTTAATATTCTAGGCTATATCATTATCAAAGTAATAGTGCAGGTACTTTACAAACCAAGCAAATAGCATTTAAACATTTGTCCGGGTGGCTGGTCTCAGACGATCTTGGAGGTGAAGATGCTGGATGTGGAGGTCCTGGGCTGGTGTGGTTACACGTGGTCTGCGGTTGTGAGGCCGGTTGGATGTACTGCCAAATTCTCAAATTCACGGGCAACAGCTCTGGTGGACATTCCTGCAGTCAGCATGCCAATTGCATGCTCCCTCAAAACTTGCGACATCTGTGGCATTGTGCTGTGTGATAAAACTGCACATTTTAGAGTGGCCTTTTATTGTGGCCAGCCTAAGGCACACCTGTGCAATAATCATGCTGTCTAATCAGCATCTTGATATGCCACACCTGTGAGGTGGATGGATTATCTTGGCAAAGGAGAAGTGCTCACTAACACACAGATTTAGACAGATTTGGGAACAATATTTGAGAGAAATAGGCCTTTTGTGTACATAGAAAAAGTCTTAGATCTTTCAGTTCAGCTCATGAAAAATGGGGGCAAAAACAAAAGTGCTGCGTTTATAATTTTGTTCAGTGTATGTCCAACATGGAGCATTATTTTGAACTGATTAAATATAGGTAAGCGGATCATTGTTTAAGTTTAAACCATGCAGGCAAACAGCATTTCTTACAACATGTGCTTTTACATTAGAGCTTCTGGTGCAGACATAAGTCTAGTTCTTGTCAGAGTTTGGTTTATTTGGTATGAATGTATTCTTCCAAACTCACCACCAAATGAGCATGAAAAGTGGGCTGGTCATTTTTATAATAGTAAACTGCATTTCTCATAGTTGCATGTCGCTGAAATTGTAGAGCAGCTCATATTCTTCTTTTCTCTTGCAATATATTTGTGGCAGACAAAATGATGTGCCATTCTTTGTATGTGTGTGTTTTGGTAAATGCAACACAACTTATCTATTCTGTGAACCGCTTTTTCCAGTCAATGAAGTGTGGAACCGATATTTATTTCAGCTGTATTTGTATCAAAGTCTTTGATAATTGTTCCTTAAATGTATTTATCCAGACTCTCAATAGCTTCCTCTTGTGAGTATTTTCTCCATTCATCTGGGATCTTGCCATGCCCCTGAAAGTTTTTTTCATAGTGATTTTCCAGATCTGTTTGGAATCTGCACACAAACCACTTCCAGTACGGCAGCTCAGAGAGATCTGGGGTGATGCTCCATGAAGCATATGTAGGACCTCCTTTTCTGTATTCCTTCCAGGGGACTTTATCATCTGAGCTATTTGGGGGGAAAATCCATTACTGGCTACTTCTGATGTGCAGATGTTAATAGCTAGGTTTGTTGTTCCTCTGTAACTAAACCCATTTACTCCAAAAATACGATGGAAAGGCACACTGTGATCTCCAGGATGGTTTTCTATTGTGTTTGTGCAGATGGATGCACAGAAAGGACACTGAACCCAACAGCAATCACAGAGGTGATCAATCAGAATCTCATCTGGTCTGTCGTTGTGTTCCAGCTTTACTGGAAAAGTTTCTGTGCTGAATTTACTGCATATGTCAGACATTATCTTCTAGGAAGCTGACTTCAACATCATCATGATTCACTCCAGTGAGGTCATTTACAGAGAATACCAGCTCATCCGAGAGCTGTCGAGTGAAATGGTGCAACCATGATTCAGTATTTCCATTGATCTCTTTAACATGTTTGCTGGATTCATGTGCTGCATCTGTGATATGTTGCTGCAGCAGTTTAATGCTGTTTTCCATCTTGGGTCGAACACTATCTTCAAATCTTTCAGTGATGTACTGACTGACTTCACCTCTGATGAAATTCTTGAAGTGTTCTTTGGGATTGTTAATGTAGGTCATGTATGTGTTGAAGTCCTGTTTTTCTGCCAGTGTCCTCAGGATGTGTTTCTCCAGGTTTGATCGGTTCCCATTTAGAGATTCACAGTTTGTCCTCATTTCATCTGCTAAACCTCTAGCAGTTTTTGTAGACATTCTGCTGAATGGGATCTTTGAGTTTATTACAAACAAATTCAGCAAAAATAGCAGTTGATGATGCTCCTTGACAGTATTTCTGGAAAATTCTGTAGTACTCTTCACGCTTTCTATTAAAATAGAGAACAGGATCATTGGCATCCCTGAACATTTTGTATTAATCAGTGAATGTCTTGTTTGTTCTGTGGCATATGCAAAGTACCAAATCAATGAAGAATTCACTATTGAACACATATTTAATTTTTAGCCCATCTGCATGCTGCGTTAATCTTGTCTTTATGTAATCTGTGAGTTGTTGAATGTAGCTATTGTTGTAGCCCATCTTTGCCATGTTAAATGACTGAATCATTTTATTTGTCTTCTGAGTGATGTCTGTGATTAAGGCTCTTATCTGGATTTCATCCTCTTCAGACAAAACAAGACCAAGCTTCTCTTTAGCTTCTTTGTACACATTTTTTAAATGTCCTGTAATTCCACTGAATTTCTTCAACTGTACATATTCTGAATAGCTCAGAAAACAGAACATGTCTTTGTACTGACTGCTGTCTTTCATATGGTCTAAAGGGAGACTTTCATAAGTCTCACTGAGGAGATTCTTCACATCTCTTAATATGTCAATGTCTTTGACGACTAAAGGAGTGTCTCTGATGATCTCAGCTATCTGTTGTTTCCAAAATAAATCAAACTGTGTTTTCATGACATTTGTATCAGTTGCTTTGTCTTTAAATTTTAAGGCAAGTTCTTTGCACTTTTTATAAAGGGTGTTTTCATGATGTGTCTTCTCAGCATCTTTGAACATATTTTTTGGCACGTGATACTGCTTTATAACCCCAGTTAATTTCGTCATAGTTTCCCTCACAATGTTTTCTTGAAGCTCTTTGATTTTTTTATCTCAAATTAAGCTTTCCACTGATTCAGTGTATTTGCATCTCTGTCTTTCTCAAAGAATTCAGACATTGTCTTATTCACTTCTTCACTTTTAGCATATAATTCTCTTTGAAGATCAGTTTCCTCAACATCATGAATTTCCTCATTTTCAATTTTGATGTGGTTTTCAATTTCCAGCATGGCACTCCGAAGACTCCAGGTCCACTTGCTGTATTCAGTCTCTAGTTTCTTGTATGTTCCTTAAGCAAAGCCTCCCAGAGATCTTCAATGTGGTCTCTTAGAGGTGTCAGCATTATGCCGTCTGATTTTGAAGCATGTCTTAGAATAGTTTGTTTCAGTTCTAGAATGTTCTCACAGTAGTCTGGGTTTGGTGGTGCCATGGGTGGGCTGCCCTCCCAGAGCTGAGCAAAATACTTCACATCTTTCTGTACATCAAACGCAATCACATCACTGAATTGTTTTGCATCAAAATCTTCCTCTCTAGCAGCAAGTTTTGTCATATTATCCAGTTTCTCCAGCAGTCGTCTCCTTCTCTCCGTGTTTTTATCTCCAGCTGTAATATCTGAGACATTCTGATGCACAAACAGGCAGCTTGGATTCAGTCTGACTTTATTCATCCTCAGGAAAGCCTGACCCACAATCTGAAGAATGTCCTGCATCTCAGATGGGTTTTCTCCAAAGATATTGATGATGGTCATATTTCCAAGACCAATAACAAATGTTGCCATCTCATTGTCACGATGTGTTGTTGACCTTCCAGCCAGTTCTGGTGCATGAAGTCCCTCTGTATCAACAACCAGAATATAGTCAAACGTCATCTCTGTTTTCATCTCTTCTGACACTTTAAGCAGCTGCATGAAAGCTCCTCTGGTGCATCTGCCAGCACTGACGGCAAACTGCAGTCCAAACATGGCATTCAGCATGGTGGATTTCCCAGAGCTCTGAATCCCTAAAACTGACAGCACAAAGACTTTCTGGTCTCCCAGTTTCTTAACAAGTTCATCTAGAACAGCAGAGATCCAGCTGAGGGGAATATGAGCAGCATCTCCATCCATCAGCTCCATGGGAAATCCTGAGATCATCATCTCTGCTGCAAGACTCGGGAGAGAACAGAAGTCAAACTGCAGACCTTCCTTGATCTTCTTCACAGATGACCATGATTCATAGATCTGACCAAACTCTCTCAGGATGTGCTCCAGGCCAAAACTTGTCCTGTTAATTTGCTCTGATATGTTTTCCAGGTTTTTTTGTTCAGTCTGCAGTTGATCTAGATTGTCAGGCATCTTTTTCAATGATAAGACATCTTGCCATTTCTTGTGATACTCCTTATGAAGTCGACAGAGCTTTTCTGAAGTGAAGTCATTCAACAGGTTCATCATCCATCTGATGAAATAGTTTGTTTCATTATCACTCTGTGATTTCATTGTATAAATAAATTTCCCCATAAACTCACTCAATCCGTGTGCCACTTGTTTTTCTCTTATATCGCTCATGTTCTTCAGTTTGGTGCTTTTATCTTCCTCTAGATTTTCTCCTTGTAGATGATGCAGCTCTTTGTTCATTTCACACCAGTCATGCCACAGTTTCCCCTGACGGAGCAGGATTGTTTCTTTCACTGTTGATGGATCTTTTCCTCTCAGTAAACCCATGACCTGAACTGCTGCCTGTTTTCCTCTCTGACACTATGGATCATTCTCATCTACTCTGATTCCTGTGTGTTCGGCCACATCTTCAAGCTTGAAGCTCTTTTTTGCTTGATCAAAGTCTCTTTGACAGTCTCTCTTATTTGCTCAGATACATCAGCTTGGTTTTTGTTCAAAAGACCAGTTATACATTTCCCGTTCCCCAGCTCAGTTTTATCACAGTTATTGTCAGTGAGCAGACAAATGAGAGGCTGAGGAGATCTGAAGAGGGATCTCACCAAACCCTTGTAGTGGTTCTTCTGTCCAAAATCAGGTAAGAAGAGGACATTTACTGATGCGATGCTGGTCAGAATCTCATATTGTTTCTCATTCTCTCCTGCATCACCATGAAGATTACAGAAAGCAACACAGTCATCAAATGCGTCTGTCTTTTCCCCAGAAGGACAGTACCAGGCGATCTCCACCACTCCATCCATCAGTAATCTGCTTCTGCTGCTGCCTGAGCAGTTCCTGTGGAAGAACGTGTTGTGTTTCTCATTGATGAGGCTGTTCATCAGCTGAGACTTAGATGAAGACACTGAGCCAAACCTGAAGAAAGCCACCATTGGAGTCTCAGTCTTGTAGACTGGCTGGGTTTGACTGATGATCTCATTGTTGCTGTTCTTCATCTTCCAGCTCTTGTTGATTTGTCTAAATGTCCAGAGAGGAAACTCAATCTGTTGTGTGAATGGATCAGGAACAAGCAGAGGCAGTGCATACTGACACTGTGAGAGTTTAGTGACCATCATCTGCTTTAGGAAACCATCAGCACAATGAAACACGGCCATCTGAACATCCATCGGGTGAATATCAGGACTGTAATTTGCACTGTCTTTCTCACCTTCTTTCTTTGTGTGTTTTATGACAGTGTATCTTGCTCTGTAGTCCAGGTTCATCAGCTTGTGTAGAAGTTAGTTTACCAGTTCATTCTCTTCCTGTGGCTCTTGAGAATGAAATGAAGACTTGGTGATTTCAAGAATGTCTGCTGTTCTCATTTTATTTTGATGCTTTTTTGTCAGATCTAGTCTACTGCAAAGTTTCTTGAGATGTTCATTGTTTTTTGTTGCAAGCTTTGGGTTTTGACCACTTCCATATCTCTGTAAATAGATATATAAACACATTGTTACTTAAGTACAAAATGATAATAGATATTTAATATGTAATTTAGATAAGAAAGACGGAATTAAACATTCTGTGAAGTTCATGACAGTCAATCTTTGAAAAAGGTTTGAAAACTATCATATCATAAACATTTGTATAGATACATAAATATACTGTATAAGCCTTGTTAAGCAAAAATCAGATTTTTTGCATATCCAGATAGGTTTTTGAAAGTCTTTTTTTTCCACATCTGATCCAACCCACATATGGAGGTGGTTTGAAAAGTGATTCCAGTAGGATTTTTACAAATGTGTTGCAGTCTGGATGCTCTGGCTGCTCAAATCAGATTTCAATTTGTATTTTGCATCACTCTATTAACGTGACACACAAAGATAACATCAAAACCGGTGATGGAAATGCTAGAAGTATTCATACAGTATTCACTATGGTTTTTTTAGATGACAAAGGAGTTCTGCGCACCGCGACTCGACAGGGCACTTACAGTGGTGTGAAAAGGTTTTTGCCCCCTTCCTGTGTTTTAAATTTTTTGCATATTTGTCACACTTAAAAGATTCAGATCATCAAACCAATTTTAATATTACACAAAGATAATGCAAGTAAATACAAAATGCAGTTTTTAAATGATGATTTCATTTATTAAGGGAAAAAAGCTGTCCAAACCTACGTGGCCCTACGTGAAAAATTAATTGCCCCCTCCTGTTAAATCATGAAAGAACTGCAATTAACCACATTATTTTAGAAAGCTGAGTTAAATTTCACTAGCCACACCCAGGCCTGATTACTGCCAGACCTGTTGAATCAAGAAATCACTTAAATAGAACCTGTCTGACAAAGTGAAGCATGCTTAAATAGCAACAAATTATGCCGCGATCTAAAGAAATTCAAAAACAGATGAGAAACAAAATAGCTGACATTTATCAGTCTGGAAAGGATTATAAAGCAATTTCTAAGGCTTTGGGACTCCAGTGAACCACGGTCAGAGCCATTATCCACAAATTGAAAAAACTTGGAACAATGGTGAACCTTCCCAGGAGTTGCCAGCCAACCAAAATTACTCCAAGAGCACAACGACGACTCATCCAGGAGGTCATAAAAGAACCCAGAACAACATCTAAAGAACTGCAGGCCTCACTTGCCTCAATTAAGGTCAGTGTTCATGATTCAACAATAAGAAAGAGACTGGGCAAAAATGGCATCCATGGGAGAGTTCCAAGGCAAAAAGCCAACTTCTGACCAAAAAGAACACAAAGGCTCGACTCTCATTTGCCAAAAAATATCTTGAATATCCCCAAGACTTTTGGGCAAATATTATGTGGACTGATGAGACAAAAGTTTAACATTTAGGAAGGTGTGTGTCCCGTTACATCTGGCGTAAAACAACACAGCATTTATAAAAAGAAACATCATACCAACAGTTCAAACATGGTGGTGGAATGTGATGGTCTGGGGCTGCGTTGCAGCTTCAGGACCTGGACAAATTGCCATAATTGACTGAACCATGAATTCTGCACTCTATCAAAAAAATCCTGAAGGAGAATGTCCGGCCAACAGTTTGTGACCTCAAGCTCAAGCGCACTTGGGTTATGTAGCAGGACAATGATCCCACAAACACACCAGCAAGTCCACCTATGAATGGCTCAGAAAAACTAAATTAAGGTTTTGGAGTGCCCAAATCAAAGTCCGGACTTAAATCCGATTGAGATGCTTAAACAGTCCATTCATGCTCGAAAACCCTCCAATGTGGCTGAATTAAAACAATTCTGCAAAGAAGAGTGGGCCAAAATTCCTCCACAGCGATGTGAAAGACTCATTGCCAGTTATCGCAAACACTTGATTGCAGTTGTTGCTGCAAAGCGTGGCAAAACCAGTTATTAGATTTAGGGGGCAATTACTTTTTCACGTAGGGCCAGGCAGGTTTGGACAGCTTTTTCCCTTAATAAAAGAAATCATCATATAAAAACTGCATTTTGTATTTACTTGAATTATCTTTGTGTAATATAAAAATTTGTTTGATGATCTGAATCTTTTAAGTGTGACAAATATGCAAAAACGTACAAAAACAGGAAGGGGGCAAAAACCTTTTCACACCACTGTATTTGGAGATCGAGATGAGGTGAAAATCTCAAAAATGTGGGTACGACTGTATCGTGACCATAGCCACCTACGCAGATAAGTTGATTATGTCTGGACACAGAAATTTCATCACCTGCGATTAATAGCGTGGACAATCTGCCTGAAAAAATCAGATTTGAGAAAAAGTCTAATTTGCTTGTCTGAACATAGATTGTGGTTAGGTTGTAAAGAAGCTGTTGTTCATGTACAAGATAAAAGTACATTGTGACTGGAGGAAGACGTCCCCAAACAGCTGGTTTTAAATATTCTAAATGTCCCCGACCCTTGTCATGTTTTCCATTCATCACTTACCATTACAGAAGAGGCTGTTTGGGAGCAGCACATTTTCATGTTGTCTATGTCTTTTCTTCTGTTATCTTCATACTTTTTTTTCCCTGCATCGTTCTATTTCACTAAATTTCTGTTCTCTTTCCCTTCTCTCTTTTTCATGCTGTTGGCTTTCCTTCCTTCATCTTCATCTTCATTTGATCTGTTTCTGCTTTATGTTTCATCTGAAGATCTTCTTTCTCTCTTTTGATTTCATCTCTCTCTTCTTTAAGTCTCTGATAACATTCATCCCACATTTGTTGTTCTTTCTCCCTGCTTTTCTCACATTCTTCTTCTTGTCTCTGTTTTTCTTCTTTTATCTTTTCTCCCATTTCTCTTGTTCTCTTTTCAGTTCTCTTTTGTATTGTTCTTTGTTCTCTATTAATTCTTTTTCTCTTTCCTTTCTCTCTTTGTTATGATTTAGGCATTCTTCCTCAAACATCATCTTAATATTTTCTATTTCTGCTTTATGTTTGATCTGAATATCTTCTTTCTCTCTTTTCATTTCCTCTCTCGCTTCTTTAAGTCTCTGGTAACTTTCATCCCACATTTGCTGTTCTTTCTCCCTCCTTTTCTCAAATTCATCCTCTATTCTTTGTCTTTCCTCTTTTATTTGTGTCTCCCATTTCTCTTGTTCTCTTTTTATTTCCATTTTGTATTGTTCTTCATTCTCTCTAAACTCTTCTACTCTTCTCTTTGTCATGATGATGTCTTTCTTCCTCTATCTTCGTTTTCATCTTTCCTATTTTTGTTTTATGTTTAGCATGAAGCTCTTCTTTCTCTCTTTTGAGCTCCTCTCTCTCATCTTTAAGTCTCTGGTAACTTTCATGCCACATTTGTTGTTCTTTCTCCCTGCTTTTCTCAAATTCATCCTCTATTCTTTGTCTTTCCTCTTGTATTTTTGTCTCCCATTTCTCTTGTTCTCTTTTTATTTCTATTTTGTATTGTTGTTCACTCTCTCTGAATTGTATTTCTCTTCTTTTCCACTCGGTGTCATTATTCTGTCTTTCTTCCTCCATCTTCATCTTTATCTTTTCTTTTTCTGCTTCATGTTTGGCCTGTATATCTTCTTTCTCTCTTTCTATTTTTGCCATCTCTCTTTTGATTTCCTCTCTCTCTCCTTTAAGTCTCTGATAACATTCATCCCACATATTTTGTTATTTTTCTCTCTTTTTCTCAAAATTTTCTTTAATTCTCTGTCTTTCCTCTTGTATCTTTTTCTCCCATTTCTCTTGTTCTGTTTTGTAACGTTTCTCTCTTATTCTTATCTCTTTGTCATGATTCTGTCTGTCTTCCTCCATCTTCATTTTCATTTTTTCTTTTTCTTCTTCATGTTTGGCCAGGAGTTCTTCTCTCTCTCTCTTCAGTTCCTCCACTTTGTCCACTATCTTCTTCATTTGTGCTTCTTGTTTTTCTCTTTCCATCTGTCTGAACATCTTACATGTGTAGTAACTCCCTCCGTTTGCTGTAAACCATGTCACTGATTTTCTGCAGTAGTTCAGACACCTGCATACGGTCTTCAGTCTTATTATTATTGAACACATGGTATCTATTTCCACACTGTTCAATGAGCTTCATCAAAGCAGATCTTGGTTTTCCCAAATATTCTTCAATGGTCTTCTTCTTCAGATCATCTCCTCTGGTGAAGAGCACCATGGTGTACATTAATGAGTTTTCACCAAAGTCTGTTGAATGATCTTCACAGTGTTTTCCTCCTCCTGAGTGAAACGGTTCACTGGTATCAGTAAGAGAAACACATGTGGTCCTGGCAGAATCATGGACATGCAGTTGGTGATTTCTCTCTGGATCTCTTCATGACTGTGTTTAGTATCAAACAGTCCTGGAGTGTCGATCACAGTCATTTGTCTGCCATCGATCTCAGCCGTCTCTCTCTGACACTTTCTAGTAACTGACTCTTGAGACACGTCTTCTTTAAATGCTTCCCTCCCTAAGATGGTGTTTCCAGTTGCACTCTTCCCAACTCCAGTTTTTCCCAGCAGGACAATCCTCACTTCATCTGAAGCCTCGGTTGAGTCTGAAAAAGAGAAAACCGCATTAGTCATAGGTGTGTAATGTAGTAGTACAGTAAAGTGATAAAAGATAACACATTAGTTGTTCTCAATCCTGTTTCTGTATTGAGAACCAATGATGTGTTATCTTTTATCATGTCTCTCAGTGTTGACCAACAAAACAGATGTCTTCATTTGCTACACAAATAATGGGAAGGAAACAACTGTGATTCAACATGTGAGCTGGGTTTTGCGACTTAAGCTACTGTATTATCTCGTTATTACCTTGTTGGTGAATCTGTTTCTCTAATGAGATTATTTTCTTCTTCATTTCTTCAAATTTCTTTATTTGTGCATCCAAAAATTTTTCTGTGGAGTAACAGCTTCTGCTATTTTCTTCCACCATCTGCTCCAGTTTAGTCACCAACATAGACAGCTTTGGGTTTGGACCAAGGAAATGATGTCTTCCCCAAAACAGTCAATGGCAAACTTAATTTCTTCATTTAGTTGCTCTGTCTTCTGTTTTCTGTTGTCTTCTGTCTTCTGGATTATAACCACCATGATGTGGTTGTTGATCTTTGAGCTGAATATTTTCTGGATCTCCTCTGTTTCTGTTTTGTCTTCATCAGAAAGTGGACCATCAGAAACAATGAAGAGGAAAACATGAACTCCAGGATCACAGAGAGACACACAGCGGAGAGTCTGACACACCACTTCCTCTTCTATGAGTCGAGTAAGAGCTGGAAGCTCCACCAGAGTGATCAGACGTCCATGAACTTCCCCCTCCAGCTTCACACACTCTCTGAGCTCTGATCTGCTGTCTCTCTGGTTCAGGATGAGGTTTGATATGAAGGATTTTGATGCTCTGTCATTCCCACACAGAACCACATTCAGCGTTGATAACACGTTGACACCCTCTGCCACTGAAAAACACACAACATTAGTTTGGTGGGTCAATATGAAGGTATTTTTGGTGCAAAACAACTGAGTGACCGTGACAGTGGAATTTGTAGTTGTAGAGAATAGCCACACATGTGTATCAGTAAATCTGAAGTCACAGACAAAAGTTGCAAACTTGTAGATATTTTTTTCTCTCCCACAAACACAACACAACAGTTACACGTTCTTGAATCCTTCACTGCAGGTGCACAAATCCTAGTCTACGAATCACAAATCAAGAAACTCGTACGCTCACAAGTTTTGCTACTATTGCTGCAGTGAATATGGTGCAAAACACATTCACACACCTGCATCAAAAATGTGAAGTCACAGACGAATTTTGTACATCCGCAAATCAGTTTGTGAATTCTTGCAATGAGATTTGCACGCTTGTAGAATGTTTTCTTACATATATATTTTTTTCTTGGATGCTTTTTCTAGCACAAACACAAGTGCACAACTACAACGGCGTGAATCTGCTGCTACGAATCTCAAACACTGTTTTTCGCTTGCAAATGACAAGTTTCACGCTCTCTCCCTTATGCACCGCCTATCTGTGTGATAAATGGTGCAAAAGTGATTTGTGCATCTGTAGAGGCAACGGCGCGCACTGTTCAGAGAGCAGAGAATTTCAGCCAATCAGAAGAGCTTATTTGGGCGCCTGAAACACGCCCCCTAGTTTTAACCACAACCCCGGAAAATCGCGAGCTGCGAGCATCTTGACAACGACAAGTATCAAAAAAGGTACGTGGCTATTTTTTCTTTCTGAAATCATTTGTTATAGCTTAAATACAGCTACGTTGGTAAACAGTGTTTCTTAGTTAGGTTAGCAAATATTATTTCACGAAAGGCAAGCTAACGGTAGCCTACCTGCACTGTTAAATTTGCTATTCAATCGTCTCGTATTAAATTACACTGTCTAATATAACGATTTTTTCCTTGTATTCTGTTATGCTTTACCCTATAGAAAACTAAAGGTAAACTAAAGTTAATTTACAGCAGGCAATCTATAGTAGGTAAATATCTATAGTAGTAGATAGAGCCAAATCACAAAACAAGGATTCTCAAAGGAATGAAAACTGAGATAACTAAAGTAATTAGTAATCCTACCCAACAATGAGAGTAATAATTACTAGGCAAATTACCTACTATAGATTGCCTGCTGTAAATTACCTTCAGTTTCTATAGTAGGCTATCCCAATAAAAATTAATATTCACCAAAGAAAAAAAAACATGGTACCCTTGGTTTTAACTCACTCACCTGCGAAGATGCACCCTGATCTATCATTTTTCTATAAGGTAAAGCATAAAAGAATACAAGGAATAAATCGCAGACAGTGTAATTTAATACGAGACGAATGAATAGCACACTTAACAGTGCAGGTAGCCTACCGTTAGCTTACCTTCGGGAAATAAGATTTGCTAACCCTAACTAAGAAACACTGTTTACCAAAGTAGCTATATTTAAGCTATAAACAAATTATTTCAGAAAGAAAAAAATAGCCACGTACCTTTTCTGATACTTGTCGCTGTCAAGATGCTCGCAGCTCGTGATTTTTCGGGTTGTGGCTAAAACTAGGGGGGCGTGTTTCAGGCGCCCAAATGATCTCTTCTGATTGGCTGAAATTCTATGCTCTCTGAACAGTGCGCGCGTGCCTCTACAGATGACAAATCACTTTTGCACCATTTACACAACCAGAAGGCGGTTGCATAAAGGGATGAGAGCGTGAAACTTTGTCATTTGCACAAGCGAAAAAAAAGTGTTTGAGACTCGTAAGCAGCATGATTCACGCCGTTGTAGTTGTGCACGTGGGTTTGTGCTAGAAAAAGTCAAATCCAAGAAAAAAAATATTGTAAGAAAACAGTCACAAAAGATGGCGCAAAAAATTTATGCAAGAATCACAACACTGATTTGCGGAGTCAAAAAGTCGTAGGTTGACTTCACATTTTTGTTGCAGGTGTGTGAATGTGTTTTGCACCATATTCACTGCAGCAATAGTAGCAAAACTTGTGAGCGTACGAGTTTCTTGATTTGTGATTCGTAGACTAGGATTTGTGCACCTGCAGTGAAGGATTCAAGAACGTGTAACTGTTGTGTTGTGTTTGTGGGAGAGAAAAAAATATCTACAAGTTTGCAACTTTTGTCTGTGACTTCAAAATGTACTGATACACATGTGTGGCTATTCTCTACAACTACAAATTCCACTGTCACGGTCACTCAGTTGTTTTGCACCAAAAATACCTTCATAGGTCAATTACATGAGTTATAAAATGTGTCATGCAATTCATACAATTGTTATTGATTAAAGTTTATTTAGTCTTGAACATTATAAAATGTGCAACAGCATTTAACTCATGTACATTGAAATATGAATTAAGTTTCCACCCTAATGTATTAGGCAATGTAATTATACAATAATTTTTATTAAAGTTATTTGTTTTACAGTTTATTTTTTTCCAAATCTCCCCAAACTAATATGCAATCAAATAAAAGATAATGAATAATGATTTAACGCATACCTTTCTCTAGGTATTATATAGACCTCCCTGATACACACATAATTTGGTGCAAAAACAGACCTCCCTGATACAATTTTTTTGATGACGTATTAAAGGTGCATTATGCTGAATAAATAAATAAAGTATAGCTCCAAACAAAAATAACCTCTCTGAATCATTCCTTATGATCCACTAGAAGTGTGTGGTGGTGTTCGTGTCTACAGACACTGCCCTGGTTATTTTGTTCTTCTATTGCTGAGCTCAGGATGTTTCTGGGCTGCAATATTTGGCCAGTGGGTGTGTCGCCCTCAGCCAATAACGATGTGCAGCACAGACAAGAGCGGGACTTCTCTTCTGTGTCTGAAGCGATAAGTTCTCATGTCTCAGCACAAAAACAACTCGCTAATGTTGCTATTGCCTTATTGACTGCTAGAAGTCAATAATTCTATTACAAGGCATTGTAGTTACATTTTTATGATGAATCATAATTATTGTTTATTAGAGAGTTAGACTGAAAATGTGGCAAAATATGAATGTTGTGTTTACAAACAGTAATTGAAAATGTCTGCATAGTGCACCTTTAAACATTTGCGATGTTGAATATTATAAATGAACATATAATTGCTGACTTACTATTGGGTCTGTCAATAGGTGGACTTCGCCGCCCTCTTATAACTGCAAGTAAAGTAACATGCACAATTTCAAATTTCACAAATTCTTTTACCAAATTGCTATCTTCATTTAAAGTATCATTCTCTTTCTTTCATAAAACACAAAGGTTATTTTCCTGCTAGAAAATAATATGGAAATTGAATGACATGGGCATAAGTAAATGACAAATTTTAATTTTTCAATACTTTTTTATATCTGTACAATACATACTTACCACCAGCCATTTTATTCTTGTCAGGAGGATCTTTGCATTGACTTTGCAGACTTCTGCTCCCTGCAGATAAAACAAAGTGATAAAGAATATTTATAATGCATAGCCACAGAGCCTCTTTGGCAAGTGTCAAATGTTCAGTCACGTGGGGGGGGGGGGGGGGGGGGGGTGAATTAAAGAAAACACTTTAGTAGGTAGCTAATCTATTTTAGTGCCTTGTTTTGCCAAAGATTATATATCTGAATGGCGGGCAGCCTCTGGCAAGAACTGCCATGCTTTTATGTACTTAGTTGAACAGAACCATACCTTATATCATTAACATCATCTTGTTATATTATAGAAGTATATTATAATTGTACATTTATATTTATTCATTTATGTATGTTGTATTTAAGTGGTTGTGAATATTAGTGCAAAAAAAACAAAATTTTTAAAACTCATTGGACAAAATACATTTTATTGAGGGCAGGATTTCAAACCAATAAATACGTTTAGCCCCAACTGATTATAAAAAACAAACAAAAAAACTGATTTGTGAAATGAAATGTAATTCAGTTAGTTCAACTCAATGTGATCCAATACAGTTTAAATGAAATATATTTATAAGGTTTTTTTTTTTTTATGTTTGTCGAGGTCAAAGTCAACCATTTAAATTGGATAATAAATTATTAGATAGAACTTCTACTAATTTGTCCCCTATCCACCTTTTCCCTAAACACGGAAGTCTCGTCCGCCTCATAAGGGAAAGATGCTTTACATTTCCGGTCTCTGGTGTTTCTAGTCAAATTAACGCACAGCTTTACCCCCCCGCTGCAAGTTATAATTAGTTATATTTAAAATGTTTAAGTTTAATTCATTCAGTCAATCTTTTTACCCCATTTTAACATGGATTTATGGAGGTCGGAACACGAGAGCATCCAAACAAAAGTTAGAATCCATCATGGCGGCGCTCATCGGTTATTCAGGGAAAAAAGTGGATATAAAGACGAGACATTTTATGAAATTTTACTGGTTATGAATAAAGTCTTTTCTGTTTTGTCAATAACAGGCAGCAGCCATGAAAATATATATTTATTTTTTATTGTAAGCACCGCTAGCAGACGCAGGATTCTCGTGAGTAAGCTCGGCTCTCCTGAGCTCGCAGTTGCCGCGTATTCGTTGTAGTACAGAAGATGAAAGATGAAAGGGGTGTTTAAGGATTGCCCACACACTCAAAACAAATATTAAAGCATAATCTCATTTTTTACCCATGACAAAAAATACGGAAAATCCAGCAGTTTTTCCGTTTCTTAAACAAAACAAAAGTCTAACTATTACTAATTTCTCTTTATTTCTTTTTAAGTAGAAAATCAAATGACCAGAAGGTACACGGACCTTCTGAAATTAATGAGGGTGCTCTAGCCTTAATGCACATTTTGACATATTTTGCCCTGTCCATTGTTATGGTTATCACTATCGGAAATGATAGTGACATCCACACATAAATGCTGCAAAGGCTATGCTGATTTCATTCCCAAAACTTTGCAGCTTGTAAGCAGCCACATGGTCCTCTGAGCATCACGAGAAAGCACTCCCTTTATAATCACTAAAAAGCTGCCACTCACTTCAGTTCATTGCGATCTCACAAAGTTTTGATTGGCTACATTGCTCAATGCTGTATAACACACTGTAAATAGAAACCTTTGAAGCTCTCCAGAGTGCAAATGCAAATACATAGCCTACTGGAGTGTTTGCCTAATATATTTCCCCATGTATCCTATTTTTACAGCTTCAACTGAGGGTACTCCTGCTTTCGTATGAGGATGCTCAGCACCTCTAGCACCCCCGTAGAACCTGGCCTGGAAACAAGGTTATTAAATGCAAGCTGCTGTATTCAATTGACGACAAGTAAATATCAAGCCAGCGAGGTAGCGAAGCACCAATTTGCACGGTTGCAGTCAAAGTCTGGATTGTTAAGACTGTTCGTGGTCAGTGACAATGCTAATTTGTTCATTGTGTGAGTCGGAACTATTTCAATGACATTGAATAGGCTATTTCAATCAACACACACATTCTTTGACAGTGAAGTTTTTAAATACAAAAAAGTAATACTTACCAACAACGAATATCCAACATCAAGCGTCTTTGCAGAGCCAGCATAAGGGAAAGGCAGTCACACACACTCTGAGCGTGCTGTCGGAGACTGTCTCGCACATGCGCAGAAAGCGCTCCCCTTTCCCAAACCTAACTAAATTGAGTTGATAAAATTGAAATAAATCTAATAGATGACAGTCTTATACAAATATGTTAGACTTGTTAAATATACTAATATATATATATCTATAATATTTTTATATTATATAATACAGTGCTGCTTGAAAGTTTGTGAACCCTTTAGAATTGTCTATATTTCTGCATAAATATAACCCAAAAAATCATAAGATTTTCCTGAAAGTCCTGAAAGTTGACAAAGAGAACCCAATCAAACAAATGAGATGAAAATATATACTTTGTCATTTATTTATTCAGGAAAATTATCCAATATTACATTCAGTATCTGTGAGCGGCAAAAGTATGTGAATCTCTAGGATTAGCTGTTAAATTTGAAGGTGAAATTAGAGTCCATCTGTTCAGAGTTGTTTTCAATCAGTGAAATTACTATCTGGTGTCAGTGTGTGCCCTGTTTTATTTAAAGAACAGGGATCTAGTAAGTTTGGTCATGTTTGTGGAAGTGTGTCATGGCATGAACAATTGAGATCTCTGAGGATCTCAGAAAAAGAGTTGATGTTGCTCATCAGGCTGGAGAAGGTTACAAAGCCATCTCTAAAGAGTTTGGACTCCACCAATCCACAGTCAGACAGATTGTTTACAAATGGAGGAAATTCAAGACCACTGTTACCCTCCCCAGGAGTGATTGACCAACAAAGATCACTCTAAAAGCAAGACGTGTAAAAGTCCACTAGGTTTCAAAGGACTGCAGGCTTACTTCTAAGCAACTAAAGGCCTTTCTCACATTGGCTAATGTTAATGTTTATGAGTCCACCATCAGGAAAACACTGAACAACCATGATGTCCATGGCAGAGTCGCAAGAAGAAAACCACTGCTCTCCAAAAAGAACATTGCCGCTCATCTGCAGTTTGCTAAAGATCATGTGGACAAGCCAGAGGAATACTGGAGAAATGTTTTGTGGATGGATGAGACCAAAATAGAACATTTTGGTTTAAATGAGCAGCGTTATGTTTGGAGAAAGAAAACACTGCATTCCAGCATAAAAACCTTGTCCCATCTGTGAAACATGGTGGTGGTGGTAGTATCATGGTGGCGTAGATTACGTGGGGGATGCGGGGGACGTGTCCCCCCACTTTTAATAAAATGTAAATTCGTCCCCCGCACTTTTTTGGGCAAGTGTGTTCGCATAGAGTTTTTCAAGAGCCGGTGTGAATAAATATAGTTTTAAATTCAAAGAGACAGGATAGTCTGTGCATGATCTGATGTTTTATCCGGACCCAGAATAAGGCGAGATGAACATCACGGACACTCCGTGCAGTGTATGTTTCATTCATACTCGTAGCCGGAGGGCGCTCTCGAGCAGAAAGTCATATGAGGAAATTCCTAATATGGACAAAAACAGCCAGATATGGCTGTATGCAAACATTGTTTTCAGAAAACCCGAACGTTGGCACTGAGACATACACATCGATTGTGCAATCGGATATGTTTTATTGTGTTTGTCAGTCTATCCAGTAATAAATAAAGTATATGAACACTGCCAGTGCTACTGAATAGCTATTTTACACCGTATTGAAAAAGATTCAGTGCCTACTAGCGATGTGATAAACAAATGTGTGGAGTCTCCCTATAACACAAATCGTACTTACCTCTGCGGTTATGTCCAGCGTTAACTGATTATAATGCATTTAAAAGCGAAGAAATGATTTTTTCGAGAAAAATTTTCATTTTTATATATTTTATAGTGATGGCCTTACATTATACCGTCAATAAGTTTTGAACCGTAAGATTTTTTATAGTATAAAGAAGTCTCTTCTGCTCACCAAGCCTGAGTTTATTTGATCCAAAATACAGCAAACACAGTAACATTTTGAAATATTTTTACAATTTAAAACACCTGTTTTCTATTTTAATAAAGTCTAGTGATGTATAGTTAATTTATAGTGATTTTCACAGCGAAAGGTGTGCATCATTAATCCAGTCACACGGAATCCTTTAGAAATCCTTTGATGGGCCTGCTCAAAAAAAACAGTAATAATAATAATAATAAGTAAAAAAGGTTCCGTTGCCCCCCAGGAGCATTTATCCTCAGCATATTAGACTGATTTTTGAAGGATCATGTGACACTTTAGACTGGAGGAATGATGCTGAAAATAAAGCTTTGATCACAGCAATCATTTTAAAATATATACAAATAGAAAAATATTGTTTTAAATTGTAAAATATTTTACAATATTACTGTTTTGTGAAGAATGCAGGCTTGGTGAACAGAAGAGACTTCTTTAAAAGATATTAAAAATCTTACTGTTCAAAAACGGTTGACTGGTAGGTTATATAGATTACATAAATTATATTGTAGTTTTATATATATATATATAATATTTTTTTTTTGTTTTTTTTTTTTTTTTATTATTATATAGATATAAACATCTTCGTACCCCTCACTGCGAAATGATGGCTACGCCCATGGTGGTGGTAGTATCATGGTTTGGACCTGTTTTGCTGCATCTGGTCCAGGACAACTTACCATCATTGATGGAACAATGAATTATACCAGCAAATTCTAAAGGAAAATGTCAGGACATCTGTCCGTGAGTCTCAAGACGCATATCAAGAGAAAGTGGGTCATGCAGCAAGACAACGACCCCAATCACACAAGTCGTTCTACCAAAGAATGTTTAAAGAAGAACAAAGTTAATGTTTTGGAGTGACCAAGTCAAAGTCTGGACCTCGATCCAGTTGAAATGTTGTGGAAGGACCTGAAGCAAACAGTTCATAGGAGGAAACCCACCAACATCACAGAGTTGAAGTGGTTCTGTACTGAGGACTGGGCTAAAACTAAGACAATATGTTGTGCAGGATGATCAGCAGTACTAGAACATTACTGCTGCAAAAGGGGGTCAGACCCGATACTGAAAGCAAAGAGTCACAACGTTGCCAATCACAAATCATTTAACCAGATATTTTCTCAATAAATAAATAATAAAGTAAATTTGTATCCTTTGTTTGATTGGATTGTCTTTGTCTACTTTCAGGATTTGTGTGAAAATCTAATTATGTTTTGGGTCATATATATGCAGAAATATAGAAAATTCTAAAGGGTTCCCAAACTTTCAAGAAGCACTGTGTGTGTGTGGTGTGGGTGTTATGTAGATTAGATTATAGCTAATTCATTATAGATTTTTTTGGAAATAAATTGGACAATTTAAATTGTCATTTATGAAGGGGTGGTTTTATTTATTTTTTTAAGTGAAATGTCCTGCCAGATAATAATATATTGTGCCAATAAAGGACTGCAACAGACCTTTTTACACATTCGATTCCAGGTAAAATAAATAGCCCTGTGCAAATTAATTGAATCTGTGTTGTTTTCATTGTGACATTTGTTGTTTTCTTTTACACTCGTGATGCATTGCCAAATATCTGATACTGAAGGCAGAGTGTGTATTAGTCGCCAATCGTTAATTATACTGGTTAGTACTATTTCTCGCTTTCATTCCCATTCAAAATGCCTTTTGCGCCCCGTGAGTGGCTGGATCTGCTTCTTTTTGCTAACACACAGGAGTAGGCTATAGGAGGCTAAGTGTTGTGAAATGTGAAGATAATAGACCCCTTGATGAAGTGGTTAATACTGAAAATTGTGATACAGTATAATTTTACAATGTGACAAACGTTGCCTTTTTAGCTATTATTATTTTGACCTAAATCCCATTTACCAGATTTTTTATGAAAACGTATTCAAAGAGGTGTGTTGCTCCATGATAATACAGCTTAATGCATTTTCTTAAAGGAGTCCTTTATTCCACTTGTACCAGCATGTCTTACAGAATTTATTAAATACTGTCTCACTTAATAAATAAAATAATTCTTGCCCTATGATTTCAGTAACTAGGGTATTTTAACGTGTTACATCTATTTGGTTGGATTTGAGTCTTACCTGAACTAGACGCCATTAGCCTACATGACTGTAACCAAATCGAAAGAGAAAGTTTGGTATAGAAGCTGTAGGCTATGTGTCGTGTTGTGTGGGTGTGCTCTTTACTCTCCGCCATCGTTTTTTTTTTTCAATTGCAAAAGCAGTTTTCTTTCGTATTTTGCACTCCTTTTAGTGATTTAACACTTTCTTGTTTAAACTTTCACCTAATCGTTAAAAAAAAAAAGTTTTTGTCTTAAATTATGTTTTATCTGATCGCGCACAGATGACGAACTTCTAACTTCTATTTATCACTGTCATCTGGTTTTAAAACATCTGCATCCCAAACCGGCACGTTGAGTTTAATTGTTTAATTGCGTTGATTTACTATTTAAACAGAAACTTCTAATCCACCACACCACAGCTATTTTGGAGCTAAAATGGAAACCAAAATTCAATTGGCCATGTTAGCCTGCTGCATATATTTTTGAAGTCTAAATTGACAGTTTATGACATTTTTGTCATAGTTTTGTCAAGTTGCGTTGAAGGCCACTGGAGACGTTAGAAAGAGAAGAATGAAACGGAGTGCAAAAACTAATAAGATGGCATGGGGAAATAGCGGCTGGCGGGGGAGTAATACCAGGCGTGAAAATGAAAGAGAGTTGAGGAAGAGAGGTTTGTGAAGAGGAGGACTTTCGGCCAAGTATATAAGATGTCAGAGAGTGAGAAAATCTTGATAAATTGCTTTTTCATTGTTGAAAGGCTTTGGCCATCTTTGGCCATCTAGTGGTACTACAGATTTAAATTCCAGTGTGGTATAGAAGGTAAGATTTTTTTAGTGGGCTTTGTTTTAGTGGTTGTGATCACTGGTCAAAGGACTTACTGGAACATTATCAATAGTGTGTATAATTCATGCTCTATACAATGCAATATTTCAACATTAATCCAACATTTTAATTAAAAGTCAGGAAGCTTGAGCAAAAGTCATTATTTTTGATGAGAGATGATGTTTACTCATTCTTTCAGAGAATAACTTTTTTTTTTTTTTTTTATAATTCACTTTGAATCATTATATAATCAATTATATTTTAGAGAAAAGGAGTTATCAGTTTGAACTTTGTTTTTTATTTTTTATTCTGTGGTTCTTATGATTGCTGTGTGAGACATGTAAAAAGCCAACTGTGCCTAGGGCCAAGAAAATCACTAATGCACCACATGAATCCACCAACTGTTATGCATGCTTAACGTTTATTATTCTTTTTAGGGTTTTATAGCACCATTAGTTGCTATATGTTAAACTATGACAGCGAAACATGTCTGTAAGTTTGTATCAATGCTCGGTGTGAATGTATTGTTCTGTTCCAAAATATTTTATTGTTGTGGTTGTTTAGGAATATGAACAATCTCCATGAGAATCAACGCTGGCAAGAGAAGGAAGTGCACTCACAAGATTATGACTCACCTACGACACCCTGACGATATAGTTACCCAGCAAGCAATAGCCGTCATTTCAACGTCTCGGTTAAGTATAGACCCGATATAGTCCGGCTATGTGTAACCCACTTCTAGCCCAAATAACCTTGAATTTGGTTTCATCTCGTTTTTTGGCAAAATAACTTGTGAGATGTATGATATTCCATCATGTAAGCAAAGTGACAGCATTTACCAGGTGTTTGGTTTCATTTCTCTGACATGTTCAATACGTAGCCTGTGCATAGCCATGATTTAGCTCGTAGTCAGAGCGGCTATCTGTAGCCCACTAATAGTCAAACCTGATTCACTGTAGTTTTTGGCCAGGCAGCGCATGAGATGGTTGATATCCCATCATGTTCGCAGTGTCAATAATATCTACAAAGATATACAGTGGGTACGGAAAGTATTCAGACCCCCTTAAATTTTTCACTCTTTGTTATATTGCAGCCATTTGCTAAAATACTTTAAGTTAAACTTTTTTTCCTCATTATGTACACACAGCACCCCATATTGAAAAAAAAACACAGAATTGTTGACATTTTTAAAGATTTATTAAAAAAGAAAAACTGAAATATCAAATGGTCCTAAGTATTCAGACCCTTTGCTGTGACACTCGTATATTTAACTCAGGTGCTGTCCA
Organism: Sinocyclocheilus anophthalmus; assembly: GCA_018155175.1. Classification (NCBI taxonomy): domain Eukaryota; kingdom Metazoa; phylum Chordata; class Actinopteri; order Cypriniformes; family Cyprinidae; genus Sinocyclocheilus; species Sinocyclocheilus anophthalmus. The sequence continues at coordinate 109,842 of JADLZN010001024.1, read as the reverse complement.
TTTCTTTGATCATCCTTGAGATGGTTCTACACACCTTCATTTGAGTCCAACTGTGTCTGATTATACTGATTGGACTTGATTAGAAAATCCACACACCTGTCTATATAAGACCTTAAAGCTCACAGTGCATGCCAGAGCAAATGAGAATCATGACGTCAAAGGAACTGCCTGAAGAGCTCAAAGACAGAATTGTGGCAAGGCACAGATATGGCCAAGGTTACAAAAAAAATTCTGCTGCCCATTAAGGGTCCTAAGAGCACAGTGGCCTCCATAATCATTAAATGGAAGACGTTGGGACGACCAGAACCCTTCCTAGAAATGGCCGTCCAGCCAAACTGAGCTATCGGGGGAGAAGAGCCTTGGTGAGAGAGGTAAAGAAGAACCCAAAGATCACTGTGGCTGAGCTCCAGAGATGCAGTCGGGAGATCAACCATCAGTCAACCATCACTGCAGCCCTCCACCAGTCGGGGCTTATGGCAGAGTGGCCCGACGGAAGCCTCCTCTCCTCAGTGCAAGGAACATGAAAGCCCGCATGGAGTTTGCTAAAAAACCCCTGAAGGAATCCAAGATGGTGAGAAATAAGAATCTCTGGTCTGATGAGAACTTTTTGGACTTAATTCTAAGCAGTATGTGTGGAGAAAAACAGGCATTGCTCATCACCTGTCCAATACAATCCCAACAGTGAAGCATGGTGGTGGCAACATAATGCTGTGGGGGTGTTTTTCAGCTGCAGGGACAGGAAGACTGGTTGCAATCGAGGGAAAGATGACATGCGATGCCGGCCAAAGTACAGGGAATCCGGACAGAAAACCTTCTCGGAGTGCTCAGACCTCAGGACTGGGCCGAGTTTCGCTTTCACAACGAAACACAGTTGGCCTCATTTATCAATCTAACGTAGAAACGAGCGCAGATCCGTGCGCACAAATCAACTTACGACAGCGTTCACGTGTGATTCATGAAACATTCATATGCTGCCAATCTCATCGTACGAATGATCATATGTTGAAAAAATGTGGCGCCAGAAAACAATCGTCAATTGAATATCACGCCCCTAAAAACACCCAAGTTTAGAAGCCTCGCCCTAGAGTTTACGACACAGAGAAACGAAACCCAGCCAAAAAGAGGAAGTAATCTCGCTAAAGAGAAACTGATCTTACTCCAAAAACACCCATTAACCTTGTAATTGCAAACAATTAGGCTACATTAATATATGCAATTTATATGTATATTAAAATACTGGTGAATATAAACAGCATATTTAGTTCCCCTCACTCAACAACAAATATTTAAAATTTAACAGTATTCAGAACAGAACAAGAATGAAAAATAAGTAGTTATAAAATTATATATTAAACAATAAAATAAAACACAAATTAGGCTATAGTGGCATTCATTATAAACAGCATACAAATGTCAAGCAAAACTGAAACGGCATTGGGCTCACGCGCCTGTCTCATACCACAAGAATCCAAATGTATCCATTTTTGCCATATTTGTAACATTTGTTTGCATAACAATTATTCATTATGTAGCCTAAACATGAAGTCTTTAAGCTTCACTCATGTTCTAATATCCATGTAAAACCCTTCACATGTGCAAAAATGTTTATTGTTCGGGCGCTGCACGCTGATTTTACAGAGGACCTTTTAAAAAACAGTGTAACTTATGTTTGGTTGACTGCATGTTAGCTGATGATGAATGGGAACCCTGAACTGAAATGTCAGGCAACGCTAGAATTAATGTTGTTTGTGTGTGCGTGAGGCGCCTGTGCGATCAGATGGATTAAATCAAATAAAGATATAAATAAAATAAATTAAATGCATTAAGAGTGTAACAAAAACGAGCTTAGCCTATACTTGTTGCACAGTGTTTTACACTCCCTTTTGTAAATCTTTTAATTATATTATAGCCTATTATATATTTTGTGTGATCCTACTGATTTTATCCCTTTTATAAACTTAATTTCAGTTTTTCTCCATTCACAGAAGCGCTGCAGGTGCATGATACGACGATTGAATCCTCATGTTCTTGTTTACGCTGCTATTCACACATATAAAGCTAAAGCCCTGTACAAAACAACAACAAAAAAAAGACATTCTAATCTTACTGATTAACGATCGACTAATGAGCTTCGTTTGACGGTCAGGAATATAAAAATGAACAAAATGCTGTCAATCTACAATTCTCCACCGTATTTACTATGCTGCGCGCAAGTTCAGGTAACTCAAAAAAAAAAACTTTTTTTGCGGTTTTGAAACACGAGCTGAGACCAGACATGAGATTTGATCGTAGCCACCGCTCACGTCCATATTGATAAATTCCAAGTTTTGCGTTAAAACGACCGTACGCTCAATTTTCTGTCGTACGTTCGTTTCGTAAATGAGGCCCAATGACCCTAAGCACACAGCTAAAATAACGAAGGAGTGGCTTCACAACAACAACTCTGTGACTGTTCTTGAAAAGCCCAGCCAGAGCCCTGACTTAAACCAAATTAAGCATCTCTGGAGAGACCTAAAAATGGCTGTCCACCAACGTTTACCATCCAACCTGACAGAACTGGAGAGGATCTGCAAGGAGGAATGGCAGAGGATACCCAAATCCAGGTGTGAAAAACTTGTATCTTTCCCAAAAAGACTCATGGCTGAATTAGATCAAAAGGGTGCTTCTACTAAATACTGAGCAAAGGGTCTGAATACTTAGGACCATGTGATATTTCAGTTTTTCTTTTTTAATAAATCTGCAAAAATGTCAACAATTCTGTGTTTTTATATCAATATGGGGTGCTGTGTGTACATTAATGAGGAAAAAAAAAACTTAAATGAATTTAGCAAATGGCTGCAAGATAACAAAGAGTGAAACATTTAAGGGAGTCTGAATACTTTCCATACCCACTTTATATATTNGCAACGCTAGAACTAATGTTGTTGTGTGTGTGTGTGAGGCGCCTGTGCGATCAGATGGATTTAATTAAATAAAGATATAAAGAAAAGAAATAAAATGCATTAAAAGAGTGTCACAAAAATGAGCGTAGCCTACACTTGTTGTAGTGTCCCCCCCCTTTTGTTAATCTGTTAATTATATTATAACCTATTATATATTTTGTGTGATCCTACTGATTTTATTCCTTTTATAAACTTAATTTCTGTTTTTCTCCTTCAACAGAAGCGCTGCAGGTGCATGATGCGACGATTGAATCATCATGGTCGTTTATGCTGCTATTCGTGCATATAAAGCCCTCTACAAAACAACAACAAAAAAATACATTCTAATCTTACTGATTAACGATCGACTAATGAGCTTCGTTTGACGGCCAGGAAAATAAAAATGAACAAAATGCTGTCAATCTACAATTCTCCACCGTATTTTCTATGCTGCGCGCAACTTCAGGTAACTCAAAAACTTGCATACACAAGCTGAGACCAGACGTGAGATTTGATCGTAGCCACCGCTCACGGCCATATTGATAAATTCCACAGGTTTGCTGTTTTAAACGACCCGTACGCCTCAATTTTTGTCGTACGTTCGTTTCGATAAATGGGCCAATGACCTAAGCACACAGCTAAAATAACGACGGAGTGGATCAAAAAACAACGCTGTGACTGTTCTTGAATGGCCCAGCAGAGCCCTGACTTAAACCCAATTGAACATCTCTGGAAAGACCTAAAAATGGCTGTCCACCAACGTTTACCATCCAACCTGACAGAACTGGAGAGGAACTGCAAGGAGGAATGGCAGAGGATCCCCAAATCAGGTGTGAAAAACTTGTTGCATCTTCCCAAAAAGACTCATGGCTGTATTAGATCAAAAGGGGTGCTTCTACTAAATACTGAGCAAAGGGGTCTGAATACTTAGGACCATGTGATATTTATTTCAGTTTTTCTTTTTTAATAATCTGCAAAAATGTCAACAATTCTGTGTTTTTCTTCAATATGGGGTGCTGTGTGGAAATTAATGAGGAAAAAAAAATAACTAAATGATTTTAGCAATGGCTGCAATATAGCAAAGAGTGAAAAATTTAAGGGGGTCTGATACTTTCTGTACCCATACCCACTGTAGTATCTTTGGTCTATATGTAGCCACGATTTAGCTCTAAATTGGACGGGCTACGTGTAGTCTGCTTTTAGCCCACCTGGCGAAATCGAGGCAATCTGTGGTCTAATTTTAACGGCTTGGCTATAGCCCTATACCAGTAAACAGACCAGCGATGAGCATAGCCAAAATAGCCTTAAAATTGCTTACAGGTAATTTTTGCCCACGCCCAGCTTCTATCAAATGCAAGTGAACTTTTGAAACATTTAAATTAGCATTATTTTATATTTCATTTAATTATTTTACAGCATTATTAAATACAGCATTATTTATTATGCCAAAAAATAATGCTAATTTAAATGTTTCAAAAATTTACTTGCATTTGATAATATGATGTCATGCATCCCACAAGCTGTTATGTTACATTCATACACATTATATGATATTATTGATATTCGGCTGTCTTTCATTTTACAAATAAAAATGCAATTACAATTCCCAACCGCTAGATGGCAATTGTAGCCCTACTGAGACATGACTACTGGCAATGCGAGACATGAGAGTTAGGGTGCTTTCACACTTGGTTCGATTGCTTGGTCCCAACCCGAGTTCGATTGCTCCCCCCTCCCCCTGCCCCCGCTGGACTGTGTTCACATTATTTTATTTGGGTCCGAACCACGGTTCGTTTGCGTCATCAAGCCAGCAGCTGTTTACCCCGGCACAGGAGAAGGCGGCAAAATGCGTAGCATTGCTCTCTTCAATTTTATATTTATGCTTTTGAACCGTTGGTTTTGTTTTCAAAGCTTCAGTACATAACAGCACTTACATCTGCCTTACGAATGTACTGACAATGCTCTAAAAAACTCTGAAGGCGAACAGAAATTAGATATACAGCTCTCTGCTTGCAGCACATCAGGAAAGTGATTGAAACACACAAACACACATTTTTATCAAATAATACATCATTAATAGCGGTTCACTTCCGCGATTTGGTACGATTGCGTTCACATCAGCAGCGAACCATAACGGAGTTCACTTGAACCGTACCCCAGACCACCCTTTTTTAAGCCGACTCGGGTTCGGTTCGTGGGTGTGCACCCGAGTTCGGAAGACAGCATTCACATCATCCAAACGTACCAAACTCTGACGTCAATCGAACCCGGGTGCGCACCAAAAGTGCTAGTGTGAAAGCACCCTTAGTAGAGATCAGTGTTGTGTTTTGAAATTTTTTTACACGAGAGAGCACCAAGTTTACTTGTCGGAGAGCAGCGGGCAAACAACAAACGATAAAGGACATTCCTACTTGGTCTTGTAAGTATCTGTATTTTCGTTTTGACATGTTCATTATCTATATTATTTGTTATCATGTTTAGGAACCGTGACATTTTAGTGAAGGGAGCAGATCGTAAGTTATGACTATACTAGGCTCTGTGAGACCGAACGATGACGTCACTAACGGTCTAAATAGAATGATAGCCTTCGTTCCGCCTTCTCTCGAGGCCTTATGTAAACAAAGTCATGCCCATGACCCCGGAGGTGGAACTCCCGCACGTATAAAAGCAGGTTTTACTTCCGGCTCGTTCTCTTATCTTGAACGCCCCAGAGTTCCGAGCGACAAGGATTAGTGACGGTCATCTTTCGGTCTAGTTATAGTCATAACTTACGATCTGTTTGGACCTCACTCTGACTGTCACTAACGGTCTAAATAGGATGACTCGTGTCATCAGGGTCGCGAGGAACTACAAAATCTATACCATTCGCTCCTCACTGGGCAGCAGACATTAAAACAGCAGTGCTCACTGGTGTTGCGCTAGTCATATCAAAATTTTGTGAACGTACATGGCGTAGACCATGATGCTGCAGCACAAATATCCTCTACTTGAACTCCCTTTAGTGCAGCCCATGAAGTAGCTACACCTCTGGTTGAGTGGGCCCAAACTCCTACAGGAACTGGCAACCCTTTCACTGTATAAGCATGGGAAATAACATCAACCAACCAGTGTGACAAACGTTGCTTCGAAAGTGGCAACCCTAGCCTGGTCTTTCCATGACAAACAAAAAGCTGGGAATGAGATTTACTCAAAGGCTGAGTAACATTCACATAAGAACGTGATGCCCTTACTGGACATAGGGAAAGCAAGCTTTCCTGTTTCGTCTGTGAAGGAGGTTGAAACTGAGTCATCTCCAGTATTTGATTCTTAAACTGGGGATTAATTACTTTTGGTAAAAAGGCAGGGTTTGGCCAAAGTGACACCCCTGTGCCTTCTGGTTTCCAATGTAGACAGTCATCACTAACAGATAGAGCACATAATTCTCCTACCCTTTTTGCAGAGCAAATGGCCAAGAGGAAAGCTGTCTTAAGAGACAAAGCTTTAAGATCTGTGTTAGCCAATGGTTCATACGGGGGTTTAGTGAGAGAGTCTAATACAAGAGGCAAGTCCCAACTTGGTGCCCGCGGAGTGCGATTTGGACAGAGACGACGAACCCCTTTCAGAAACTGGCATACCAAGGGATGTCGGCCTACTGGCTGGCCATCAACGCTTCCATGAAATGCAGAGATAGATGAGGCATAGACCTTGATCGTGCTAGCCGCTTTGCCTTGGTCTAGTTGAATTTGCAAAAAACGAAGAACAAGAGGCACGGAACAGGTTATTGGATCAACATTTGTGCCAAAACACCATTCTGAAAAGATTCTCCATTTAATGGCATAGTTTGCATGAGTAGATGGGGCTCTAGAATTGTTTAGAGTCTCCCGCACAGCATCATCTAGCTGCTGAGGGACGGGCTCTGCAGGGTTCTGATGCCAAATTTGGCCACCCACTTGTGACAGGAGATCCGCCCGTGATGGTAGCTGCCACGGTTGACCCCAAATCAGCTGAATCATCTCTGAAAACCATGGCCTTCCTGGCCAACGTGGAGCAACTAGCAAAATCATGTGGCAACCTTCCCTGATGGTATTAGGGGAAAGGGGGGAAAAGCGTACAATAAGTCTGTCGGCCATTCTTGGGACAGAGCATCCAGGCCCAAACTGCCGTCCTGTAATTTAAGAGAGTACCATCTCAGGCAATGGGTCGTTTCCGCGGATGCAAAAAGATCTACCTGGGCTGTCCCATATCGAGCCCAAATTTGGGCTATCACCTCTGTGTGCAGCCGCCACTCCCCAGGGAGAGGCCCCGTCCTGGACAGAATGTCGGCTGCTCTGTTCGCTGTACCCGGAATGTGGATTGCTCTTAGCGAGGACAGCCGTGGACATGCCCATGTTAATAGATCTGTTGCCAGCTGAAGGCATCTTAGTGATCTCTTGGGCACGAAAGCTCTGCTCTTGAACAACAGCTGGATTATTACCCGTGCGCCTAGACTAAGCAGGTTGTTGCATCCCCTGGGATTCTTTAAACTTCTGCCTGGAGGCTGTGGGAGGTTTATGACAGGCTCGCTGAACAGTTTCCCTCATTGTGATAGAGCGCTCTGCCCTATCCAGCACTTCTTGAGAGTCTGAATGAAAGACCTGACCAGGCATCACTGGCAAATTCATTAGCTCACCTCTTGTGACGTCAGGCAAAGTGGTTTGTGCCAGCCATATTTGTCTACGACATAAAATAGCCGAAAACATCGCCTCTCCCACATCACGTGTCAACTGAGAATGAGCAGCCAAAGCTGAATCAACAAGGTTCCTAGAATCTTGGTCATCTGTGCTTATTGTTTTCGCAAAGCTGCTAGCAGGATAGCCAAAGCATTGCCTGTATGGGCTGCATGTGCTGCAGCATTAAAGGACCGTGAAACCAGACGATCAGTTTTGCCACACTCCTTCCTGGGACAGCGAGGGTTATTGGAAGCACGGACGGGGCCTAAGGCAGTCCATGCAGCGATCACTCGTTCTACTGGCGGCATGTCCCCCAATCCAGTTTCTGTAGGGTAATGGGCATTGGCCAACCGTCTACAGCCTGCATTAAATTGAGGCTTTTGAGACGGTTTCTTCCAAGCTGTTCTCAACATAGACGTGTAGTCATCTGCCACTGGAATACAAGGTGCAGAACTATTCTGAGATATGCCTTCCCATACACCCCCAACAGGAGCAGGATCAGGCAATGTAGACTGCAGGCCAACGATCTTGGCTGCACTAAATACCTTAGTAATAAGGGTATTTGAAGGAAACTCCTATTTCGTTGTTGATTCATCATCAACCTCTGCAGAGTCTGAATGAGTTCCTTCACATTGGCTCCCTTTCCCGACTGTTGTGTATCATCAAAGAGAGAGTGGGGAGCCAGAAGTGATAACACAACAGCATCCTTTGCGCCTTCCCCAGGACGGGACTGTTGCCCATCCATTGGAACGTCCTCCTTACCGGGAGGTAGAGATGAGGAGGAGGACCGATTAGCTTCAAACTAATCCATTCTCCGTGATAAACTCTGAATAGCTGCTATGATCTGCAGATGAGTATCAGTGTTACCACCTTCTGTTGTCAGAGCTGGCGTTGGACGTTCAGTTGCCTAAGCCAGAAACTCACGGCTTGATTTGTGTGTGGAGTCATGATAGTCACATGAGTATTTGCGTGGGCGCTTATGACCATGCCTGTCCGATGAACGTTCCCTCACCCTACCACGCTCCGGTGCAGAGCTGCATGCCCTATTAGCTCGACGAATTAGTTCATCTCTAGGTAGATCACAAGCTGCAGTGCAGGGATTATCCGCATCCTCTTTCAAATGAGCAACCCCCAAGCATGAAGGACATTCCCTATGCCCATCATGAGGGTCCATTGCTGAGTGACAAAACCTGCAGCACGGAGAAGCCATAATACTCCTGGTGCAGTAGGTAAGCCACACACAACACACTGGCTGCGAACAGCAGTGAAATATATCAAGCTGACACGAATCAAAAGACCCGTACCAGTATGCGAACGTACTTAGCAGGCCTTTATCAATCCCAACAACTGCGAACAGTGATATAGGATATGAGAACATATACAATACAAGCCTAATGAACAATAATGCAGTGATAGTAAATTCTACCAACTGCAATTCAGCAGAGAAAAAACACCACAATTCACAGGGACTCAAGGCGCCTGCACCATCTGGTGAAGAATTGAATGGTGAAATATAAATTAGATCGTTCTTACCAGTACCAGGTCTCTCAAGGCGAGGGGGTGAGAAACGTAAGAGATGAGAGGGAGATACGAGCGGAAGTAAAACCCGCACTTTTATAATGCGGGGAAGGAGAAAGGAGTTTCACGCCTCCGGGGTCCATGGGGCAGAGAGGAATCTTTTGTTCCATAAGGTCTCTTTGAGAGAAAGGCGCGAAGGAACGAGGCGTATCATTATATTGTAGGGATCGGTAGTGTACGGTCGCGTGAAGGCGAAACAGATCGTAGGGCGTTGATAGTGAACAGTGTGACTAGCCACGGTTCGTCAGCATTGAATGTGTTCAGAGGATTACTTGCAAAATTTAATAAAGTAAAAGTTTTATAATTTTAAGTGTTTATAAACTCAATCGATATTAAAAACACAGCGCAAGTTAGGAGGCAAAAGGCGAAAAAAGAAGAACGCGCAAACAACCAGAACAAACACAGCTGTGCCAAAGGATAATCCATATTAATTATACAGGGAACACACTCAGAAGAATTGGAGAAACTGAGGAGGAGTAAGTTTCAACATCGGGGCGAAAAAAAGTGGTTGGGGAAATTGAAAAGATCTGGCAGCAAAACGTCAAAAAAAAATTTTAATTAAAATCTCCCAAAAACAAAATTTCCTCACTAAAGCTCGCATCTTTGGGACAAAGTCCATCATTTATTTAATCTTATATTGAATGTATGTCATGCAGTGAACATGGTTCTTTTCCTTTTAGATCAGATGGAGGCATGAGTAATGAATTAGAATAATATTTCTTTGTCATTGTAAAAGTACAATAAGATTTATTTTGAAATTCCAAATATAAAAAGCTGTTGACACACTCAAGAATACAAATTGATTTAAAAATGGCAATTTTAAAAGACAATTATAAAAGTTGTGCAGCAGTATTTTAATAATAGATTGCACAAGAATCTCAGATGTTCAATGCGCATTAAAACTTAAAACAGTACAACACAGGAAAACATAATTGTAATAAAACGGTAGGGGTTAGTGGGACTAGGGGTTGTTTGAATGAATTTATTATTCCATTTACATTTGAGGTTAATGTGTGTACTGTGCTACTTTTTAGTTAGAGCAGCTATCACTGTGTTGTTATGAAATCAGTTGTGCCAGACAATTTTGGAGGAAGAGACAGGTTGTGGGGGGCACTAATAGGGAAAAAAACTAAACGCTGGAAATATATAAAGAGTTTGTTTTTTTTAAAGGGGTTAGTTTGATGGGAAACTTGCAGGTCACATGGGAATCAGTGTTACAGGTTTGTAACTTAAAAAAAACCGTGTTGTACACGGATGCATATAATACTACCCGCCTGACATTGTCATGTGTTATTCAGGTGTCAAAGTTGTGCATTGTGAATTGAAGGAAGAAACCTCAAAGACAGTGCCAGAAGGACGCTGGACGGGTAAAGCCTGCAAATCTTGCCACATTAATCAAACATCGTGGTGTCAATACTTAATAAGTTACAACGCAAATCAGAAATTTTTAAAATAATTCCTTTACTGGTCATTTTTAAATGTCAAACTTTGTCTGCAATTGTTAACCACACCAATCTGTATTATATTTTAGGATTTAAAAAAAAATCCCTCATGTCCAAATTCAACATGAAGGGGGGTGGTTGTTGGTCCGCCGTGCAGACGAAGAAGAGAAAGAGAAAAAGAAAGAGGCATTTGAAAAGACTGCACTGTTCTCGGTCATCAGTGGTATGTGTATAAAACACACAACATTCACCAGAGAGCTTCTCTTTTTTTTAACACACTGAATGGCATGATCACTAAAAACTGTATATCTTGTTTGTGTTTTTTGAGTAGGCATCCAAGCAAAAGGCGAATGATATCCCATGACCAAGTAGTTGTAATTAAGTAAAGTATAAAGCATGTCTTGTGCTTTTATTTTTTTCTTATTTGGCAGATGCTGAGGATGATGGGAGACCAACTTCCTGGCAGCCAACAGAATTGGACCTTGAGAAGCAGTAGTTGGGAAGCAGTCTTTTAAACAAGAAATCAAACAATAATTAATAAATTTCCTTAAGTTCACTGTTGGGTGTTTTGTTTATTGTTTACATAAGTGGTAAACCAACACAAGGTTATACTTTTTTTTTTATCGTCGTCATTTATCCGGTACATGTTTTTGTGAAATGTTAAGTGTGATTAACATGCTGTTGATTTGTATTAGATTTTTTTTCTTTTAAATATCTTAAGTTATTTAAAACATTTAATTTTTTCATTTTTATATTTTTATTATCTTAAAAAAAACTCCAGATTTTTTTATCATAATATTTATATTTAAGTGTATTGTATTTATAAAAAATTTTTGTCATTAATTATTTTGTATTTTTATAATTTTGTATTGTCTTAAATTGTCCAAGTTGTTAAAAATGTTATTTTTCTTAATAAAAGCTGTATTTATGGATTGCCATTTTGTTGTCTATTAGACGTATATATGTAGTCGTTTAACAGCGGTTTATAAGTGATGACTAGGCTATTCTTGGCGATGGTTTAGACGTCTATTAGATTGCAGAAAGCCCCAAATTTAGGCCTCCTTTTAGCCTAGGCGTCTAGGCTATATTTAGAAATACTAAATAGACATCTTTTAAACGAAAAAATTGCGTGCTGTGGGTGGCGATTTTTTGCAAGGATTCGTATATTAGTTCGTTTTTTTTCTTTTTTTCTTGTCTTCACCATCTGGCTACTGTTGTAAAATGTTGAGATTCAAACAAAAAGAATAAATAAAAAGAACAAAATAAAAAAAAATAAAGACTGCAAGTGACATAGCTAGCGGAAGTGCAAGTGTCTGAGAAAGCAAGTCTGAGAGTGCAAGTATCTGCAGCCAGACCCTTTGGTGTTTATCTAAGGTGAGTTTGGAATAGTTTTTTTATTTTAAACATTCGATTCTTATTAAGTGGTGTTCCACATAGTTTGCGGATCTTTTTTTATCATGTATTAATTTAAAAACCTGTGTCATTTATTTATTCAGTTGACATTCATTTTGCTAATAAACTTACATTTTCTTTATTGATGTGGTTACTATATAGACCTTGTTGACTTATTCCAGTGGGAGTTGTGTAGACCTATAAAACTGATGTGCTAAGTTATTGTATATTTTTATTAGATAGCTTGCCCATGGTGTATTTTTTTTGTTTTGTTAATAAAGTTCTCATGTTTTATATAATAAGCTTTAAAGTGAGTTGGACGTTGTATTTGTACTGTTGCATTCAAGCAATTGAGCCGAAAATGCTGCTAATTCGAAAGTAGTGAAAGTAAACTGCGCATGGCGCTTTTAAGCTATTTAAAAGCGGAGGGAAAANATTTATTTGGTTATATTTTATACATGTTTACTTATTTCCAGTTGTGTATACCTATTAAACTTGATGTGCTAAGTTATTTGTTATTTTATATTAGGAATAGCTTGCCCTATAGCATGGTGTATTATTTTATTTGTTTTGTTAATAAAAGTTACATGTTTTATATATACGCTAAAGTGAGTACTTTGACGTTGTATTTTGTTGTTGCATACAAGCAATTGACGCCTAACTGCCTAATTCAAAGAAAGTAAAATGCGCATGGCCTTTAGCTATTTAAAACAACGACGGAGCGAGTAAAATATGAAATTCGAACAAACTAAAAAACGAACATTTCCTTTACTCCGAATTGGCCGCTATTGAAAGTGAAATAAAATCACACGCTTTACAATCATTTAAAAGCTAAGGCAAGCGAGAAACGAGTGAAGTCCCCGCCCCCCCATGGATACCGGTTTTAACCGGGTGTCACAAACGTCGATTACCGGTTTGACCAATGTCCTCCCGTCACAACCCACGGAACGGTTGTACCCAATTTCTTAAAGCTGACACCAACAGCATAAGCACCACCAAATCTGCCAACCCATAATTCTCGGCGGCTATTACATTATTTAATATCTCATTTTCATTAAACCGGCTTGCAAAACACAGCCCCCCACGGTTCTCATATGTAACCACAAAATCTAACAAAGTAATATATGGCAAATGTTTTGATGCAAATGTTGCGTTTTGAAGCTGTTTGTGATATTTGATGCGTGCTTTCATTTTCAGAGATGTTAAGCTATTGTAACATTTTTTGTGTGTGTCTTGAATTGTGTGAAAGTTTAAAAAAAAAGGAGGCAAAGTTTTTGGAAGAATTTGTGTAAGCAGTTGAAAAAAACCTGTAAGAAAACTGTAATAACTAGATTGAAAAGTTTGTAAAGAACAGTGTATGCGGGCATTGGTTCGTTAAAGTTGTTTAACATCCGTAATGTTTTGTTCGTTATTTTTCTAGATGGTTTTCTAAGTTGTTGCTAGTTGGTTGCTAGGTTTCTTTGTGTTGCTAGCTCTTGGCTATGCCGTTGGCTTGGGTGTATTCTAGAGTCTATGGTTGATAACGTTTGTTCTGGTTGATTACAGACCTTCCCCCTCTTTTAATTACAGACATCACACTTGTTTTCACTGATCCAATTTCATTGCTTTGATTATACTGTATTTCTTTCTAATGTTTAGGAATTAAAAAGTGGTTTTGTTCTCTCAACTTGCACTCAAATGTGAATTGCTTTATTAACCATATAAGGTAAGCCTATGTAGTTTATAGAACCGCATTCTCTTTAGTGATAGCAATCCTCTCGAAACATTATAACCTTTTGAAGTTTTTTTTTACGTGTGTATTGACCTTTGTGCATGAGGATATTAAATGTTATTTTTTTTCTTGAAACAGTATATCGATGAGTACTTATCATGTATCAATATTGTGACAACAACTGTGTAGTCAGACCATAAACTCCCCAAAACCTATGCCTTGGGGCTTGCATTTGTGTTGCCACCCCTTAGAGACACCCTTTTCCCCCTACAATTATTTTCTAGATCCGGCCCCGATATAAGTCTCTTTGGATAAATGCATCTGCTAAATGACTAAATGTAAATGTAAATATATGCAATTTGGTGCTTTCCTCTTAAAACTATTAACACTGTGCTAAATTAATACTGTTGCCCCAAAAGTCACTAAATATTTTCTGACAATGAATTTATCTTTTTAATTAATTGATTGATTGATTAATTTATTTAGTTATTATTTTTAACCCAACTTAAACTTTCATTTCACATGGGTTATTGTACCATTTGGTCAACCAGAGATATTCAACAAATATTAAAATCAAAACCAGATATTGCTTTATTCAAAAATGAATTTTTCAATCATCACTGACCTAGAAGTTCTTTAACTGTATCTATTGTTTTGTATATTGTATATTAAAGTCATTTCATTTTATACTAAATATATGTGCTTTATATGATGGTGTTTCTGTCTTCTAAGCTTGTTGTGTATGTATAGCTCATAATTATACGAAAAGACTTCTAAATGTGACTAAAAGCAGAACAGTCTGTCGGACAGGTTTTTGAGAGCATAAGAATGGTCAAACACTGTCATCATGTGGTGATTCACTGAATATCTTGCAAACATGGTAGCATTAAAAAATAAAATGAGTGTGGCTGATAAGCCTGCAACATATATTTAACCAAAAGAGCATCACATTTATATTTCTATTTGTGTGCATTGTTTCTCTCACCTTCACTTTCCTCCTAGTGCTGCAATCTTACAGACCACTATAGAGCAGTGTTTCCCAACCGGGGTGCCGTCTGCCGAGAGCAGGGGTGCCGTGTAAAAAATCATTTTTTAATATTTTTAAATTGCTAAAATGTTCAAAAAAGCTTCTATTATATAATATCCATTTCTGATGTCGCAATAATTAGAGATGCACCGAAATTCAGGCTGCCGAAAATTAGTTCACCGAAAATTATTTTCACTTTCACGTGGTGTGACGCTCTGTGGATTATCCCCTCTAATGCGTGTGAGCTCGGTGTCTCATTCACTCCACTCATAGACCGTTCAGTGGCTCAGGGGCCGAACCGCGCTGGCGATGTCCACTCAAAAAACTGAGCCGACAGGGAAACATCGAAGTATACAGTATTGTGTTGTTGTTGCTGGTGGCGGCACTTGGGTGTCTGCCTACGGGGTGTGGTGTTGTAACCATGGGTGTGGTATTGTGCAACTCCGGGTAACGCTGCCCTCAGCATTCATTGATCTGGCTACGCGGCGTAGTGTTGTGGTTGCTCACGGTGTTCTGAAATAATAGCTTTGTCTAGGACTAACCGTATTTGAAAATTGAGTAAAAAAAAAAACAAAAGTTAAAATCTTAACCCGACTGTTGACCCCCTGAAAAACTAAAAAGCGATTTATTTAATTCGAAGGCCTGTCGTTAATTTTTTATTTGTGCTATCATTACTAATTTCTTTATTTGTTCTTATTTTATTACTGACTGCTTACTTGTCATTTTTTATTCAATTCAAAGTTTGAAATCAAGCTATCTCGTGCTACTGCACCAAAATTACCCCACTGTACAATTAAAAAAACACTGAGTGAGCAAAAGTGTGTGAGATAGCTAGTTATAATGGTAATTAAATAATTTTTACATATGTATAAAAGCCTACATTAAATTCTGTCATATAAATTGGTCTTTTCATTGGAAATTAGCCTACTGATTGCCACTATTGATGGACACATTTTTTTAATAATATTAAAATATCTGTATGACATTATATTCTAAAGTTCTTCCCTGTTGTACCGAATATCAACACTTTTCAAATCATCATATCGAAATTAGAAATTCAAATATTTGTTATTTTTAGGGTGCCACAAGTTTGTTACATTTCCAAAGGGTGCCGGCTACTAAAAAAGATGGGGAACACGGCTATAAGTACTAGATGTGCGCTTTAAAAATAAAATATATGATTAATAATTTATATTTATTAAATTAATTTTGTTGTTAAATTAAATTTTTTAATGTAATAGACAGACAAGAATGGTTCATCTTTTTCTTCTGTTGCATGGTACTTAAAGGGATAATTCACACCAAAAAATGAAATTCTGTTATCATTCACTTACCCGGCAAGTTCAAACTGTATGAATTTGTATGCTAATACAACAGCACCACACACACTATATATATATAATAATTAACATATATATATATTACAGGTGCATCTCAATATATTAGAATGTCGTGGGAAAGTTCATTTATTTCAGTGATTCAACTTAAATTGTGAAACTCGTGTTTTAAATAAATTCAAGCACACAGACTGAAGTATTTAAGTCTTTGGTTCTTTTAATTGTGATGCTTTTGGCTCCCATTTAACAAAAACCCACCAATTCACGATCTCAACAAATTAGAATAGTGGTGCCAGCAATCATCTAATCAACTCATAACACCTGCCAGGTTTCCTGAAAAAAAAAAAAAAAAAAAGCCTTCAAATGGTCCTCTGCTGATCTGACAGTTGTCCAAAAGACAATCATTCACACCCTTCACAAAGAGGTTAAGCCACAAACATTCATTGCCAAAGAATCTGGCTGTTCACAGAGTGTTGTATCCAAGCATGTTAACAGAAAGTTTTGTGGAAGGAAAAAGTGTGGAAGAAAATATGCACAACCAACCGAGAGAACCACATCCTTATGAGGATTGT
The DNA here is from genome assembly GCA_018155175.1 of Sinocyclocheilus anophthalmus. Classification (NCBI taxonomy): domain Eukaryota; kingdom Metazoa; phylum Chordata; class Actinopteri; order Cypriniformes; family Cyprinidae; genus Sinocyclocheilus; species Sinocyclocheilus anophthalmus. The sequence continues at coordinate 93,174 of JADLZN010001024.1, read as the reverse complement.
CAAGCAAAATCGATTCAAGATTTTGAGTGAACTTCACAAGGAATGGACTGAGGCTGGGTCAAGGCATCAAGAGCCACCACAACACAGACGTGTCAAGGAATTTGGCTAAAGTTGTCATATTCCTCTTTTTAAGCCACTCCTGAACCACAGACAACGTCAGAGGTTACCTGGGCTAAGGAGAAGAAGAACAGTACTGTTGCCCAGTGGTCCAAAGTTTTGAGCAAGTTTTGTATTTCATTTGGAACCAAGGTCCTAGAGTCTGGAGGAAGGGTGAGAAGCTCATAGCCCAAGTTTCTTGAAGTCCAGTGTTAAGTTTCCACATTCTGTGATGATTTGGGCTGCAATGTCATCTGCTAGTGTTGGTCCACTGTGTTTTCTGAAGACCACAGTCAACGCAGCCATCTACCAGAAAATTTTAGAGCACTTCGTGCTTCCTTCTGCTGACAAGCTTTATAATGCTGATTTCATTTTCCAGCAGGAACCTGCCCACATTGCCAAAAGCACCAAAAGTTGGTTAAAATGACCATGGTGTTGGTGTGCTTGACTGCCAGCAAACTCACCAGACCTGAACCCCATAGAGATCTATGTGGTATTGTCAAGAGGAAAATGAGAAAAAAAATGCAGATGAGCTGAAGTCCACTGTCAAAGAAACCTGGGCTTCCATACCACCTCACAGTGCCACAAACTGATCACCTCCTTCCACGGCCGAATTGAGGCATAATTAAAGTAAAGGAGCCCCTACCCAGATTTAGTACATGTAGCAGTAAATGAACAACTTTCCAGAAGCCACAATTCACTAAAAAATGTTTTTTTATTGTCTTATGAAGTATTCTAATTTGTTGATATAGTGAATTGGTAAGTTTTTGTTAAATGTGAGCCAAAATCAAAAAATTAAAAGAACCAAAGACTTAAAACTAATTCAGTCTGTGTGCATTGAATTTATTAATACACGAATTTCACAATTTGAGTTAAATTACTGAAATAAATTAACTTTTCCACGACATTCTATTTATGGTGAGATGCACCTTTATATTTACACACCCTACATTAGAATATATATATATAGATAGATATAGTTTAGTATTTACTAATACTATGGAAGTCAATAGGAATCAGAAACTTTTGATTACCCACATTCTTCAATTCTTCTTTTATGTCGAAAGTTTTGAAACAGCTTGAGAATAAGTTAATGACAGAATAATTTTTTTCAATATTCAAGTTTTAATAACAAACAATGCCTGCTACAAATGCACTCATCACTTGATTCAGCCTTATTATATATTTTATTATACATTGCCAGATCTTTTCAGTGGATAGATGTAACATGTTACGGCTGTTTATTTTGAATGCAGATTAGGCCATATTTAGTATTCTATCTATATAACATCACTGCTGTCATTGCGCATCTAAACAAGCAATATTTGTCATAGTTCATCATACAGGATCTCTGAATGAAACACAGATGATAATAAACACCCAAATTAACACATTTATTGAAATAAGTAAGTAAGAGAACCAATATAAAGCCTAGGCAGTTGTAACTGTAAAACTCTTCTTTTAATGAATACAATGATTACTGTAAAATAAAAAATAAAAATTACAACAAAAAATCAGTTAAACAAAAAGCTAAATCACAGAAACCCACAGTAATGGAGATTAATTAGTAGTTAACAGTGTTTTGTTAACTTTGTGCTTCATTTTTACTAATTTGTTTTATATTGTCTATCGTAATAACTTTTACCCATTTGTTTATATTCTACTTAATAAACAATATACACTACCAGTCAAAAGTTTTTTAAAGATTTTTTATGTTTTTTAAAGAATTCTCTTCTGCTCACCAAGCCTGCATTTATTTGATCCAAAAGTACAACAAAAGCAGTTATATTGTGAAATATTTTTACTATTTAAAATAACTGCTTTCTATTTGAATATATGATCAAATGTAATTTATTTCTGTGATCAAAGCGGAATTGTCAGCATCATTACTCAGTCTTCAGTGTCACATGATCTTCAGAAATCATTCTAATATGCTGATTTGCTACTCAACAAAATAATAATAATTATTATTATTATGTTGAAGACAGCGGAGTAGATTTTTTTCAGGTTTCTTTGATGAATAGAAAGTTCAGAAGAACTGCATTTATCTGAAATAGAAATCTTTTGTAACATTATAAATGGCTTTATCATCACTTTTGTATACTGAAATAAATCCCCCCCCTCCATCTTTGGATCTTTCTAGTCATCAAAGAATCCTGAAAAAAATGTACTCAGTAAATAATAATAATAATAAATGTTCTTTGAGCCGCAAATCAGCATATTAGAATGATTTCTGAAGATCATGTGACACTGAAGACTGGAGGAATGATGCTGAAAATTCAGCTTTGATCACTGGAATAAATTACATTTTTAAATATATGCAATAGGAAAAGGGGGCAGTTATTTTAAAAACTTTTGACTGGTAGTGTAAGTAATTTCTTTATATGTATTTTTATGTCAAACATGAATAATTATTTTGACCTGATTGAATAGGCAAGTATCATTTCTTAGTTTAAACCAGGCAAACAGCATTTCTTACAGGTGCTTTCCTACCAGAGTTTTTGGTGCAGATATAAGTCTATTTTTCTGTTGTCTGAGTTTATTTGGTTTGAATGTATTCTTCCAAACTTGCCACCAAGTGTGCTTGAAAAGGTGGGCTGGGGTTTGGTTCATGTGAACTCTGGTGTAGGACGCAGTTTAATTGTAATCCTCACTAAATCATGTAACTTGCTGCATGTTTCTGAACCAAGTCTGTGGAATAGATATTCGTTTTTAAATGTCTTTTTAATTGTTCCTTAAATGTATTTATCCAGACTCTTAATAGCTTCCTCTCGAGAGTATTTTCTCCATTCATCTGGAATCTTGCCGCTCCCCTCAAAGGTTTTTTTATAGTGATTTTCCAGATCTGTTTGGAATCTGCACACAAACCACTTCCAGTACGGCAGCTCAGAGAGATCTGGTGTGATGCTCCATGAAGCATATTTAGGACCTCCTTTTCTGTATTCCTTCCAGGGAACTGTATCATCTGAGCTATTTGGATAAAAAGATCGATCACTGGCTACTGCTGATGTGCAGATGCTGATAGAAAGGTTTGTTGTTCCTCTGTAGCTCCATCCATTCAATCCATTATTACGATGGAAAGGCACACTGTGATCTCCAGGATGGTTCTCTATTGTGTTTGTGCAGATGGATGCACAGAAAGGACACTGAACCCAACAGCAATCACAGAGGTGATCAATCAGAATCTCATCTGGTCTGTCTTTGTGTTCCAGCTTTACTGGAAAAGTTTCTGTGCTGAATTTACTGATTATGTCAGTTATTATGGAAGGAAGTTCTCTCTTTATCACATCTTCTAGGAAGCTGACTTCAACATCCTCCTGATTCACGCCAGTGAGGTCATTTACAGAGAATTCCAGCACATCCGAGAGCTGTTGAGTGAAATGATGCAACCACAAATCAGCATTAGTCTGTTTGGCAGATTCATGTGCTGCTTCTGTGATCTTCTGCTCCAGCAGTTTAATGCTGTTTTCCATCTTGGGTCGAACACTATCTTCAAATCTTTCAGTGATGTACTGACTGACTTCACCTCTGATGAAATTCTTGAAGTGTTCTTTGGGATTGTTAATGTAGGTCAGGTATGCGCGGAAGTCCTGTTTTTCTGCCAGTGTCCTCAGGATGTGTTTCTCCAGGTTTGATCGGTTCCCATTTAGAGATTCACAGTTTGTCTTCATTTCATCTGCTAAACCTCTAGCAGTTTTTTTTGTAGACATTCTGCTGAATGGACTCTTTGAGTTTATTGCAAACAAATTCACCAAAAACAGCAGTTGATGATGCTCCTTGACAGTATTTCTGGAAAATGCTGTAGTACTCTTCACGTGTTCTATTAAAATAGAGAACAGGATCATTGATTTCCCAGAAGAGTTTGTATTGATCTGTGATTGTCGTTTTTGCTTTATGGCATATGCAAAGTACCAGATCCACGAAGAATTCACTCTTGAACACATATTTCACTTTTGGCCCATGTTCATGCTGTGTTAATCTTGCCTTTATGCAATCTGTGAGTTGTTGAATGTAGCTAATGTTGTAGCCCATCTTTGCAATGTTATATGACTGAATCATTTTATTTGTGTGCTCAGCAATGTCTGTGATTAAGTATCTTATCTCGATGTCATCCTCTTTAGATAAAGCACCATTTAGACCAATCTTCTCTTTAGCTCCTTTGTAGACATTTTTAAGTAGTCCTGTAAATCCACTGGATTTCTTTAACCGTACACATTCTGAAAAGCTCGGCAAACAGAACATATCTTTGTGCTTACTGCTCTCTTTCATACATTCTAAAGGGAGACTTTTATAGGTCTGAATTAGTAGTATTTTCACATCTCTTAATATGTCAATATCTTTGACCAAAGGAGTGTCTCTGATGATCTCTTCTGTCTGTTTTTTCCAAAAGAACTCAAATTGTTTTTTCATGACATTTTCATCAGTTGCTTGGTCTTTAAATTTTAAGGCAAGTTCTTTGCTCTTTTCAAAGAGAGTGTTTTCGTGTTGATTTCTTTGAGCATCAATCTTTTTCTTCAGTTGACGCTGCTGAAGAACCTCATTTAATTTTCTCTTAGTTTCCCTCACAATGTTTTCTTGAAGATGTTTGATTTTTATCTCAAATGAAGCTTTCCACTGATTCAGAATACCTGCATCTCTGTCTTTCTCAAAGAAATCAGACATCGTCTTTTTCACTTCTTCACTTTTTGCATTTAGTTCTGTTTGAAGATCAGTTTCTTCAATGTCATGAATTACTTTATTTTCTATTTTGTTGTGAAGCTTGTTTTCGATTTCCAGCATGGCACTCTGAAGGCTCCAGGTCCACTTGCTGTATTCAGTCTCCAGTTTCTTGTATGTTGTGATTTCCAGGGAGTTTTTGAAGCTGAACACAAACTGTTCATTAAGTAAAGCCTCCCAGAGATCTTGAATGCGGTCTCTTAGGTGTGTCAGCATTATGCCGTCTGATTTTGAAGCATGTCTTAGAATACTTTGCTTTAGTTCTAGAATGTTCTCGCAGTAGTTTGGGTTTGGTGGAGCCATGGGTGGGCTGCCCTCCCAGAGCTGAGCAAAATACTTGACATCATTCTGGATATCAAACGCAATCACATCACTGAATTGTTCTGCATCAAAATCTTCCTCTCTAGCAGCAAGTTTTGTCATATCATCCAGTTTCTCCAGCAGTCGTCTCCTTCCCTCCGTGTTTTTCTCTCCAGCTGTAATATCTGAGACATTCTGATGCACAAACATGCAGCTTGGATTCATTCTGATTTTATTCATCCTCAGGAAAGCCTGGACAACAATCTGAAGAATGTCCTGCATCTCAGATGGGTTTTCTCCAAATATATTGATCAGGGTCATATTTCCAAGACCAACAACAAATGTAGCCATTTCATTGTCACGATGTGTTGTTGACCTTCCGGCCAGTTCTGGTGCACGAAGTCCTTCAGTATCAACAACTAAAATATAGTCAAACTTCAGCTCTGTTTTCATCTCTTCTGACACTTTGATCAGCTGCATGAAAGCTCCTCTGGTGCATCTGCCAGCACTGACGGCAAACTGCAGTCCAAACATAGCATTCAGCATAGTGGATTTGCCAGAACTCTGAATCCCTAAAATTGACAGCACAAAGATTCTGGTCTGTTCTCCCAGTTTTTTAACAAGTTCATCTAGAACAGCAGAGATCCAGCTGAGAGGAACATGAGCAGCATCTCCATCCATCAGCTCCATGGGAAAACCAGAGATCATCATCTCTGCTGCAAGACTCGGGAGAGAACAGAAGTCAAACTGCAGGCTTTGCTTGATCTTCTTCACAGATGACCATGATTCATAGATCTGACCAAACTCTCTCATTATGTGCTCCAAGCCAAAACTTGTCCTGTTAATTTGCTCTGAGATGTTTTCCAGGCTTGTTTGTTCAGTCTGCAGTTGATCTAGATTGTCAGGCATCTTTTTCAATGCTGAGACTTCATGCCATTTTACAGCATACACCTTATGAAGTTCACAGAGGTTCTCTGAAGTGAAGTCATTCAACAGGTTCATCATCCATCTGAGGAAATACTTTTTTTCATTGTCTCTCTGTGATTTCATTGTTTCAATAAATTTCCTCATAAACTCACTCAATCCTTGGCTCATCTGTTTTTCTCTTATTTCTCTCATGTTCTTCTGTTTGGTACTTTTATCTTCCTCTAGATTTTCACCTTGTAGATGATGCAGCTCTTTGTTCATTTCACACCAGTCATGCCACAGTTTCCCCTGACGGGGCAGGATTGTTTCTTTCACTGTTGATGGATCTTTTCCTCTCAGTAAACCCATGACCTGAACTGCTGCCTGTTTTCCTCTCTGACACTCTGGATCCTCCTCATCTACTCTGATTCCTGTGTGTTCGGCCACATCTTCAAGCTTGAAAGTCTTTTTCTGCTCAGGCAGAGTTCGTCTAATAGTTTCTCTTATTTGCTCAGATACATCAGATTGGTTTTTGTTCAAAAGACCAAATTTGAATTTTCCGTTCCCCAGTTCAGTTTTATCACAGTGATTGTCAGTAAGTAAACAAATGAGAGGCTGAGGAGACCTGAAAAGTGATCTCACCAAACCCTTGTAGTGGTTCTTCTGTCCAAAATCAGGTAAGAAGAGGACATTTACTGAAGCCGTACTGGTCAGGATCTCATATTGTTTCTCATTGGCTGCTGCATCACCATGAAGATTACAGAAAGCAACACAGTCATCAAATGCGTCTGTCTTTTTCCCAGAAGGGCAGTACCAGGCGATCTCCACCACTCCATCCATCAGTAATCTGGTTCTGCTGCTGCCTGAGCAGTTCCTGTGGAAAAACGTGTTGTGTTTCTCATTGATGAGGCTGTTCATCAGCTGAGACTTAGATGAAGACACTGAGCCAAACCTGAAGAAAGCCACCATTGGAGTCTCAGTCTTGTAGACTGGCTGGGTTTGACTGATGATCTCATTGTTGCTGTTCTTCATCTTCCAGCTCTTGTTGATTTGTCTAAATGTCCAGAGAGGAAACTCAATCTGTTGTGTGAATGGATCAGGAACAAGCAGAGGCAGTGCATACTGACACTGTGAGAGTTTAGTCACCATCATCTGCTTTAGGAAACCATCAGCACAATGAAACACGGCCATCTGAACATCCATCGGGTGAATATCAGGATTGTAGTTTGCACTATCTTCCTCACTGTCTTTCTCCCTGTGTTTTATAACAGTGTATCTTGCTATGTAGTTCAGGTTCATCAGCTTTTGTAGAAATGAGTTTACCAGTTCATTCTCTTCCTGTGGCTCCTGGGACTGAAGTGTAGACTTGATTTCAAGAATGTCTGCTGTTCTCATTTTATTTTGATGCCTTTTTGTCAGATCTAGTCTATGGTAAAGTTTGTTGAGCTGTTCATTGTTTTTTGGTCCAAGCTTTTGGTTTTGGACAGTTTCATCTCTCTGTAAATAGATACATGAACACAGTAATATGAAAATACGAAGCTCTTAACGGTAGTTTCAGATATATACATTTTAAAGTGGCATTTCCAATGTCGGGCCGAACCATACTCATTGCTTAACCACTCCATTCTGTGCCAATCTGCCCCAGGCGGCACGAATATGGTTTAATTTTCCACTATAGGGCTGCTAACAGATCTTGTAATACCAATGCATCAGTCATTGCCTTGCTAACACAAGTGTTTACATACGGTATGAGATGTAAATAATGGCAAGTCATGGAGGATGACCAGATATTTCTGTTTTCTTCACTCAAATAGTGCACATCCCCAGGGCCGCATTAAGACCTCACTGGGCCCTGGGGCTATGACTTACTGCAGGGCCCCCATCACAATAATGATATATACGTAGATTGTTATGTCTAATGATGTATACTTTTTGTCTATTATTGATACCAAAGGGTTGTTGGGGTTTTGTATTTTTGCTCTCTTCTCTCCCTTTCTCTCTCTACTGTGTGTCTGTGCGTTGATAGGCTAATGATAATCAGCTGCGCTCATCCACCTGAATGCGCTGTCCAAAACCTGATGCGTGTTTGCTGGCTTCTAGTTCAAAATAGCAGAGAGAGCGTGGAGGAAGGAGAGAGACATCAAGGTGTTTGAGGTTGTTCCACTATCCAAGCCCAGAGGTTTATCGCTTGTGTGGTCTTTGTTGCGTCGCACAATGGTCCGAGTTTGGGTTTTTTTCGATTTGGCTAATACTCTGTGTGGGGTTGGAAGGTAGGGTGGAGGATACCCATCGTTTTCTCTGTTTAAGGTTAGTTAGGGGGTGAGGGAAGTTCTATGGTGTTTGTTGAGTTCTTTATGTATAGGTATAATTTAATATTTTCCCTTTTAGGGCTATGGGTATTGTTGTGTTTTTTTTTGTTCGGGCCCTCCTCCTGAGGTAATGTTTCTTTGTTTGTATTTACTGTTATCTTTTTATTAATGTTATCCTTTTTGAATCCCTTGATTGAGTTAAAATTAAAAGGCACCCAAGCCATTTTCAAACTCAAATTTGTGGTTGGTGGTGATTTTCTGGGCCTGGAGAGCTGGAGATCCTCAAAGTCTCCTCATTATTGTTCGTTGTTCCCATTTACCCCTAGACCAAAAGGGGAGGACGTAACAATAGAAAAATTGTGTATATATCATATATATATTATATAATATATATATTTATAGGATTTTATGCTATCAATTTTTTGATGCACTAAACTTCATATTTTGTACCAATTCAATATCAAAAAAACAAATCCTAGCTCAAGTAAAACCTAGTGACAAGTAAACAGTAACAAATTTATAAGAGCACAACTATGCATACAAAAATCCACCTACTTTAAAAACTTTTTTAATGAAAAGAAGTATATTTAAACAAAAAATCTACAAATAGCTGAATGTCTCACTGTATAAATTCAATATACATAATTTATTTTACAAAAGGGATTCAACGAGGATAGGAGTGATTTTCTTTCGGGATGTTGATTTACATATTGAAAAAATGACAAACAGCAGCTATATTAGGCTGCTTTAGAGGAATAGATCACCCAAAAATGAAAACTCTGTTGTTCTAAACCTGTATGGTTTCCCTCTGCTGTTGAACGCAAAAGAATATCTTTGGAACAATACTGGTAACCAAAAAAACTAACAAAAAAAACACTATTGGAGTCAATGGGGAACAGAAACTTTTTTTGGTTATGAACATCAAAATATCTTCTATTTTGTTGAGGAGAACAAAGAAATTCATACAGGTTTAGAACAACTTGAGGGTCAGTAAATGCGACCGGATTTCATTTTGGGGAAGATCATAGGACAGGATCTCATATAGCCTACTACTACGCATGCTTTATCTTTAACTATTAACGTTCATGTAAGACACAACTGACTGTGTTGACAAGGATACTCACAAAAACTGGCATTTTGACACATAATGTGTATTTGAATGTTTAAGCACAAGGCGCGAAAAATAACTTTAGTTTAGTCAGGTGCTGTTCGAGCAGGTGCACGCCACGTGTATCAGACTAAAACCGTCTTAACGCGCGCATTTACCAACAAGAATTCTGCCTCGCTGCTTAATATCCATGAATAGTTTAAAACTATTTGTTTTTAAACCACAGTGCTTAAAAAACGCGTTTAAGCTTAAATCTTGAAGTGAAAAAGATTGAAATTTTATACGGGGTATTTCAAACACTTAGCGAAATATAGTTGTTCAACTCCAACAAGCCAAATACATCCATCAAAGTTAATAATCAAACTAACCTAAAATATGTGGGGACAATGGCGCTGTTTTTATCTGCTCCATGTGCCCGGTCCACTTGCTGTTTCAAAACTTCTACTCCATCATCAGTAAAAACACCTGATCGCGGGGATTTTAATGCAGTTTGAGGGTTTATCTGCTGTTTGTCTTTTACGTTTCTTTTTTTTTTTTTTTTTGAGCCCCTCTCTCACATTTTTTTATTAGAATAGCTGACATTTTTACTTATCGAAGATTGTTCTTTGCATGACCATTTCCAGATTATGCCAGAACGAAGTGAAGAGTGGAGGTGAATGTGGACATCAGGCGCAGCGATCACCTGATATTTCTACAGTTCGTTCAAAAGTCAAATACAGAATAAATGCATTTGATTGGTAAACAAAATTCAAATGTGACATTTCATTATCTAATGGTAATACATGGAATTTACGGCAAAGCTCCTCTAAATAATAGCGCTAATAAGTGGGGGTGTGGTGGGGCTTTGGCGATTGGCGCTTCAGTCAATCTACTCAACAGCCAATCATGGGCCCCCTCGTTGCTTGGGCCCTAGGGCTTCAGCCCCACCTAGACCTATTGTTAATCCGGCCCTGCACATCCCTGTTGAAAAAAAAAACAGCATATGCTGGTTATGAGCTGGTCCTGAGCAGGAGCTACACTCTTAAAAATTAAGGTGCTTCACGATGCCATAGAAGAACCTTTTTGCCCAAATGGTTCCATAAAGAACCTTTAACATCTGAAGAACCTTTCTGTTTCACAAAAGATTCTTTGTGGTGAAAGAAGGTTCTTCAGATTATAAAAAGGTAAGAAAGAGATGGTTCTTTAAAGAACCTTTGACTGAGTGGTTCTTTGTGGAACCAAAAATGGTTCTGCAATGGCATCGCTTGAAGAACCTTTGAAGCACCTTTATTTTTAAGAGTGTAGCTGCTTAGGACCAGCACATGACCAGCTTAAACCAGTTTCCATGCTTCAAAACATACGTAACCAGCATATGTTGTTTTTTCAACAGGGTTATCCAGCTACAGAGCCAGACATCAAACAAGTGGCCAATCCTGAGTGGCGACTTCACTGCATGCATTCTGTCAGCACGTGCTAGCAAACCGTGCTGAGAATTCCAGGCCAAGAATGGTTCCTAATCTTGCCGTGCAGAACTGAGCTCAAGTGAAAAACACAACTGGAACCGTTCTTTACCATTCTTATAACTATTTGGCCCAACAATGGAAAAGTGGTTTAAGTGAACCCGGTTAATGTTCAAAATGTAAGTGGACTCAGTCAAACCACAAAGTACCCATGAACGAACCTTACTCAGATCACCTCTGAGGGGGTCTGAATACAGTTTGCTTGTGGGACCTTTTAGGGGTAGTCTGAGATAATTTGAGGAGTTCACATTTACATGATATATCAGCCCCGATACTGTAGGGAGTACTGAAACGTACTAATTATCAGGACTCCAAATGCCCTTGACATGATTTTCATTGATCATTTACCTTTAGAGAAGAGGCGGTTTGGGAGCAACACATTTTCATGCTCTCTACGTCTTTTTGTCTCTCTTCTTCACAGTCCACTGGTTGTAGTCTCATTAGTTCCTCTTGCTTCTGCTGTTCTATTAACTTAATTTTGTCTTCATACATTTTACATTGCTGTTCTGTCAGAGATTTTTCATGCTGGATTTCTTTTGTGAGTATCTCATGTTGTTTTATCCAATCTTGTTTTTCTTCTTCCCTCTTCCTCCTCTCATTGTATTGCATTTGTTTGAGCATTTCCTCATGACATTTCTGCATTTGCTCCTCTTTTTCTTTTATCTTATTTCTGTATTGTTTTTCATTTTCAGTAAATGCTTCCTCTCTCCTCCTCCTCTCTGTGTTGTGATTCTGTCTTTCTTCCTCCATCATCATGCTCATCTTTTCTATTTCTGATTCATGTTTGACCTGAAGACATCCTTTCTCTCTTTCTAATCTTTCTGTCTGTTTTTTAAATTCATCTCTCTCTTTTTTAAGACTCTGATAATATTCATCCCACATTTTTTGTTCTTTCTCCATCCTTTTCTCAAAGTCTTCTTCTCTTCTCAGTCTTTGCTCTTGTATCTTTGTCTCCCAGTTCTCTTGTTCTGTTTTGTATTTTTCTTCGATCTCTTGAAGATCTTTTTCTCTTCTCAGTCTTTGCTCTTGTATCTTTGTCTCCCAATTCTTTTGTTCTGTTTTGTATTTTTCTTCGATCTCTTGAAGATCTTTTTCTCTTCTCAGTCTTTGCTTTTGTATCTTTGTCTCCCAGTTCACTCTGTTTGTTTTGTATTTTTTTTCGATCTCTTGAAGTTCTTCTTCTCTTCTCAGTCTTTGCTCTTCTATCTTTGTCTTCCAGTTCTCTTGTTCTGTTTTGTATTTTTCTTCGATCTCTTGAAGATTTTTTTCTCTTCTCAGTCTTTGCTCTTGTATCTTTGTCTCCCAGTTCTCTTGTTCTGTTTTGTATTTTTCTTCGATCTCTTGAAGTTCTTCTTTTCTTCTCAGTCTTTGCTCTTGTGTCTTTTTCTCCCAGTTCTCTTGTTCTGTTTTGTATTTCTCTTCGATCTCTTGAAGATCTTTTTCTCTTCTCAGTCTTTGCTCTTGTATCTTTGTCTCCCAGTTCTCTTGTTCTGTTTTGTATTTTTCTTCGATCTCTTGAAGATTTTTTTCTCTTTTCAGTCTTTGCTTTTGTATCTTTGTCTCCCAGTTCTCTTGTTGTGTTTTGATTATTGTTTTGTAGTTTTCTTCGATCTCTCGAAGATCTTTTTCTCTTCTCATTCTTTGCTCTTGTATCTTTGTCTCCCAATTATCTTGTTCTGTTTTAATTATTGTCTTGAATTTTTCTTCGATCTCTTGAAGATCTTTTTCTCTTCTGAGTCTTTGATCTTGTATCTTTGTCTCCAAGTTCTCTTGTTCTGTTTTGTATTTTTCTTCGATCTCTTGAAGATCTTTTTCTCTTCTCAGTCTTTGCTCTTTATCTTTCTCCCAGTTCTCTTGTTCTGTTTTGTATTGTTCTTCAATCTCTTGAAGATCTTTTTCTCTTCTTAGTCTTTGCTTTTGTATCTTTGTCTCCCAGTTCTCTTTTTCTGTTTTCATTTTTGTTTTGTATTTTTCTTCGATCTCTTGAAGTTCTTCTTTTCTTCTCAGTCTTTGCTCTTGTATCTTCGTCTCCCAGTTCTCTTGTTGTGTTTTCATTACTGTTTTGTATTTTTCTTCGATCTCTCGAATTTCTTTTTCTCTTCTCTGTCTTTGCTCTTGTATCTTTGTCTCCAAATTCACTTGTTCTGTTTTGTATTGTACTTCAATCTCACAAAGTTCTTCTTCTCTTCTCAGTCTTTGCTCTTCTATCTTTGTCTTCCAGTTCTCTTGTTCTGTTTTGTATTTTTCTTCGATCTCTTGAAGATATTTTTCTCTTCTCAGTCTTTGATCTTGTACCTTTGTCTCCCAGTTCTCTTGTTCTGTTCTCATTTTTGTTTTGTATTGTTCTTCAATCTCTCGAAGATCTTCTTTTCTTCTTAAAAAAGTCTTTGACGTGTATCTTTGTCTCCCAGTTCTCTTGTTCTGTTTTGTATTTTTCTTCGATCTCTTGAAGATCTTTTTCTCTTCTTAGTCTTTGCTTTTGTATCTTTGTCTCCCAGTTCTCTTTTTCTGTTTTCATTTTTGTTTTGTATTTTTCTTCGATCTCTTGAAGATTTTTTTCTCTTCTCAGTCTTTGCTCTTGTATGTTTGACTCCCAGTTCTCTTGTTCTGTTTTGTATTTCTCTTCGATCTCTTGAAGATCTTTTTCCCTTCTCAGTCTTTGCTCTTGTATCTCTCTCCAAGTTTCACGTGTTATGTGTTGTATATGTACTTCAATATCTCGAAGTTCTTCTTCTCGTATCAGTCTTGCTATGTATCTTTGTCTCCCAGTTAGGCTGTTCTGTATTGTATTTTTCTTTGATCTCTTGAAGATCTTTTTCTCTTTTCAGTCTTTGCTCTTGTATCTTTGTCTCCCAGTTCCCTTTTTCTGTTTTGTATTTTTCTTCGATCTTTTGAAGATCTTTTTCTCTTCTTAGTCTTTGCTTTTGTATCTTTGTCTCCCAGTTTTCTTGTTCTGTTTTGTATTGTTCTTCAATCTCTCGAAGATCTTTTTCTCTTCTCAGTCTTTGCTCTTGTGTCTTTGTCTCCCAGTTCTCTTGTTCTGTTTTCCTTAATGTTTTGTTTTGTTCTTCAATCTGTTGAAGTTCTTCTTCTCTTCTCAGTCTTTGCTGTTGTATCTTTGTCTCCCAGTTATCTTGTTCTGTATTGTATTTTTCTTCGATATCTTGAAGATTTTTTTCTCTTTTCAGTCTTTTCTTTTGTATCTTTGTCTCCCAGTTCTCTTTTTCTGTTTTCATTTTTGTTTTGTATTTTTCTTCGATCTCTTGAAGATTTTTTTCTCTTCTCAGTCTTTGCTCTTTTGTCTTTGTCTCCCAGTTCTCTTGTTCTGTTTTCATTATTGTTTTGTATTTTTCTTCGATCTCTCGAATTTCTTTTTCTCTTCTCTGTCTTTGCTCTTGTATCTTTGTCTCCAAATTCACTTGTTCTGTTTTGTATTGTACTTCAATCTCACAAAGTTCTTCTTCTCTTCTCAGTCTTTGCTCTTGTACCTTTGTCTCCCAGTTCTCTTGTTGTGTTTTGATTATTGTTTTGTAGTTTTCTTNTTCTCTTGTTCTGTTTTGTATTTCTCTTCGATCTCTTGAAGATCTTTTTCTCTTCTCAGTCTTTGCTCTTTTATCTTTGTCTCCCAGCTCTCTTGTTCTGTTTTAAAATTTTCTTCGATCTCTTGAAGTTCTTTTTCTCTTCTCAGTCTTTGCTCTTGTATCTTTGTCTCCCAGTTCTCTTGTTCTGTTTTGTATTTTTCTTCAATCTCTCGAAGATCTTCTTCTCTTCTCAGTCTTTGCTCTTGTATCTTTGTCTCCCAGTTCCCTTTTTCTGTTTTGTATTTTGATTATTTTTTTTGTAGGTTTTCTTCCGTCTCTCGAAGATCTTTTTTTTTCCCTCTTTCTCATCTTTGCTCTTGTAATCTTTGACTCCCCAGGTTTCTCTTGGTCTTTTTTGAATTTTTCTTTGATCTCTTGAAAGATCTTTTTCTCTTCTTCTCATCTTTGCTCTCGTATCTTGTCCCTCCAATTTCTCGGTGTTCTGTTTTTGTATTGTTCTTCAATCTCTCGAAATTCTTCTTTTCTTCTCAGTCTTTGCTCTTGTATCTTTGTCTCCCAGTTATCTTGTTCTGTATTGTATTTTTCTTTGATCTCTTGAAGATCTTTTTCTCTTCTCAGTCTTTGCTCTTGTATCTTTGTCTCCCAGCTCTCTTGTTCTGTTTTGTATTTTGCTTCGATCTCTTGAAGATTTTTTTCTCTTTTCAGTCTTTGCTTTTGTATCTTTGTCTCCCAGTTCTCTTTTTCTGTTTTCATTTTTGTTTTGTATTTTTCTTCGATCTCTTGAAGATTTTTTTCTCTTCTCAGTCTTTGCTCTTGTACCTTTTTTTCCCAGTTCTCTTGTTCTGTTCTCATTTTTGTTTTGTATTGTTCTTCAATCTCTCGAAGATCTTTTTCTCTTCTCAGTCTTTGCTCTTGTGTCTTTGTCTCCCAGTTCTCTTGTTCTGTTTTGTATTTTTCTTCGATCTCTCGAAGTTCTTCTTCTCTTCTCAATCTTTGCTCTTGTATCTTTGTCTCCCAATTATCTTGTTCTGTTTTAATTATTGTCTTGAATTTTTCTTTCTTTCCTTTCTCGATCTTGCAGTAATCTTCTTCTCTTTTCCCCCTCGCTCAGGCCTTTGCTCTTTGTAATCTTTGTTCTCCCAGCTTATCTTGTTTCTGTTGTTGATTTTTCCTTCTTCGATCCCTTGAAGATCTTTTCTCTCTTCTCAGTCTTTTGTGCTTCTGTTTATCTTTGTCTCCCATTTCTCCTTTTCTATTTTGATTTTTCCTTTCCGCTCTCTCGATCTCTTGAGATCTTTTTCTCTTCTCCTCTTGCTCTGAATCTTTGACTCCAGTAACCTTTTTGTTTTGTATTTTTCTTCAATCTCTCGAAGATCTTCTTCCCTTCTCAGTCTTTGCTCTTGTACATTTGTCTCCCAGTTCTCTTGTTGTGTTTTCATTATTGTTTTGTATTTTTCTTCGATCTCTTGAAGATCTTTTTCTCTTCTCAGTCTTTGCTCTTGTATCTTTGTCTCCCAGTTCTCTTGTTCTGTTTTGTATTTTTCTTCGATCTCTCGAAGTTCTTCTTCTCTTCTCAATCTTTGCTCTTGTATCTTTGTCTCCCAGTTATCTTGTTCTGTTTTGTATTTTTCTTCGATCTCTTGAAGTTCTTCTTCTCTTCTCAGTCTTTGCTGTTGTATCTTTGTCTCCCAGTTATCTTGTTCTGTATTGTATTTTTCTTCGATATCTTGAAGATTTTTTTCTCTTCTCAGTCTTTGCTTTTGTATCTTTGTCTCCCAGTTCTCTTGTTCTGTTTTCATTTTTGTTTTGTATTTTTCTTCGATCTCTTGAAGATCTTTTTCTCTTCTCAGTCTTTGCTCTTGTATCGTTGTCTCCCAGTTCTCTTGTTCTGTTTTGTATTTTTCTTCGATCTCTTGAAGATCTTTTTCTCTTCTCAGTCTTTGCTCTTTTATCTTTGTCTCCAAGTTCACTTGTTCTGTTTTGTATTGTTCTTCAATCTCTTGAAGATCTTTTTCTCTTCTCAGTCTTTGTGCTTGTATCTTTGTCTCCCAGTTCTCTTGTTGTGTTTTGATTATTGTTTTGAAGTTTTCTTCAATCTCTCGAAGATCTTTTTCTCTTCTCAGTCTTTGCTCTTGTATCTTTGACTCCCAGTTCTCTTGTTCTGTTTTGTATTTTTCTTTGATCTCTTGAAGATCTTTTTCTCTTCTCAGTCTTTGCTCTTGTATCTTTGTCTCCCAGTTCTCTTGTTCTGTTTTGTATTTTTCTTCGATCTCTCGAAGTTCTTCTTCTCTTCTCAGTCTTTGCTCTTGTATCTTTGCCTCCCAGTTATCTTGTTCTGCATTGTATTTATCTTTGATCTCTTGAAGAACTTTTTCTCTTCTCAGTCTTTGCTCTTTTATCTTTGACTCCCAGTTCTCTTGTTCTGTTTTGTATTTTTCTTCGATCTCTTGAAGTTCTTTTTCTCTTCTCAGTCTTTCCTCTTGTACCTTTGTCTCCCAGTTCTCTTGTTGTGTTTTCATTGTTGTTTTGTATTTTTCTTCGATCTCTCGAAGTTCTTCTTCTCTTCTCAGTCTTTTCTCTGTATCTTTGTCCTCCCCCCCGTTCGCTTGTTCTGTTTTCATTTGTTGTTTTGTATGTCTTCAATCCTCGGTCGAAGATCTTTTCTCTTCTCACTTTTGCTCTTGTGTCTTTGTCCTCCCGTTTTCATTTTTGTTTTGTATTTTTCTTCGATCTCTTGAAGATCTTTTTCTCTTCTCAGTCTTTGCTCTTGTACCTTTGTCTCCCAGTTCTCTTGTTGTGTTTTGATTATTGTTTTGTATTTTTCTTCGATCTCTCGAATTTCTTTTTCTCTTCTCTGTCTTTGCTCTTGTATCTTTGTCTCCAAGTTCACTTGTTCTGTTTTGTATTGTACTTCAATCTCTCGAAGTTCTTCTTCTCTTCTCAGTCTTTGCTCTTGTATCTTTGTCTCCCAATTCTCTTGTTCTGTTTTCATTTTTGTTTTGTATTGTTCTTCAATCTCTCGAAGATCTTTTTCTCTTCTCAGTCTTTGCTCTTGTATCTTTGTCTCCCAGTTCTCTTGTTCTGTTTTCATTTTTGTTTTGTATTTTTCTTCGATCTCTTGAAGATCTTTTTCTTTTCTCAGTCTTTGCTCTGGTATCTTTGCCTCCCATTTCACTTGTTCTGTTTTGTATTGTATTTCAATCTCTCGAAGTTCTTCTTCTCTTTTCAGTCTTTGCTCTTGTATCTTTGTCTCCCAGTTCTCTTGTTCTGTTTTCATTATTGTTTTGTATTTTTCTTCGATCTCTCGAAGTTCTTCTTCTCTTCTCAGTCTTTGCTCTTGTATCTTTGTCTCCCAGTTATCTTGTTCTGTTTTGTATTTTTCTTCGATCTCTTGAAGATCTTTTTCTCTTCTCAGTCTTTGCTCTTGTATCTTTGTCTCCCAGTTCTCTTGTTGTGTTTTAATTATTGTTTTGTATTTTTCTTCGATCTCTTGAAGTTCTTTTTCTCTTCTCAGTCTTTCCTCTTGTATCTTTGTCTCCCAGTTCTCTTGTTCTGTTTTCATTTTTGTTTTGTATTTTTCTTCGATCTCTCGAAGTTCTTCTTCTCTTCTCAGTCTTTGCTCTTGTATCTTTGTCTCCCAGTTCTCTTGTTGTGTTTTGATTATTGTTTTGTATTTTTCTTCGATCTCTTGAAGTTCTTCTTCTCTTCTCAGTGTTTGCTGTTGTTTCTTTGTCTCCAAGTTCACTTGTTCTGTTTTGTATTGTACTTCAATCTCTCGAAGTTCTTCTTCTCTTCTCAGTCTTTGCTCTTGTATCTTTGTCTCCCAGTTTTCTTGTTCTGTTTTCATTGTTTTGTATTGTTCTTCAATCTCTTGAAGATCTTTTTCTCTTCTCAGTCTTTGCTCTTGTATCTTTGTCTCCCAGTTCTCCTGTTCTGTTTTGTATTTTTCTTCGATCTCTTGAAGATATTTTTCTCTTCTCAGTCTTTGCTCTTGTATCTTTGTCTCCCAGTTCTCTTGTTCTGTTTTGTATTTTTCTTCAATCTCTCGAAGTTCTTCTTCTCTTTTCAGTCTTTGCTCTTGTATCTTTGTCTCCCAGTTCTCTTGTTCTGTTTTCATTTTTGTTTTGTATTGTTCTTCAATCTCTCGAAGATCTTTTTCTCTTCTCAGTCTTTGCTCTTGTATCTTTGTCTCCCAGTTCTCTTTTTCTGTTTTCATTTTTGTTTTGTATTTTTCTTCGATCTCTTGAAGTTCTTCTTCTCTTCTCAGTCTTTGCTCTTGTATCTTTGTCTCCCAGTTCTCTTGTTCTGTTTTCATTTTTGTTTTGTATTGTTCTTCAATCTCTCGAAGATCTTTTTCTCTTTTCAGTCTTTGCTCTTGTATCTTTGTCTCCCAGTTCTCTTGTTCTGTTTTCATTGTTGTTTTGTATTTTTCTTCGATCTCTTGAAGATCTTCTTCTCTTCTTAGTCTTTGATCTTGTATCTTTGTCTCCCAGTTCTCTTGTTCTGTTTTGTATTGTACTTCAATCTCTCGAAGTTCTTCTTCTCTTCTCAGTCTTTGCTCTTGTATCTTTGTCTCCCAGTTCTCTTGTTCTGTTTTCATTTTTGTTTTGTATTTTTCTTCGATCTCTTGAAGATCTTTTTCTCTTCTCAGTCTTTGCTCTTGTATCTTTGACTCCAAGTTCACTTGATCTGTTTTGTTTTGTACTTCAATCTCTCGAAGTTCTTCTTCTCTTCTCAGTCTTTTCTCTTGTATCTTTGTCACCCAGTTCTCTTGTTTTGTTTTCATTATTGTTTTGTATTTTTCTTCGATCTCTTGAATTTCTTCTTCTCTTCTTAGTCTTTGCTCTTGTATCTTTGTTTCCCAGTTCTCTTTTTGTGTTTTCATTGTTGTTTTGTATTTTTCTTCGATCTCTTGAAGATCTTCTCTTCTTAGTCTTTGATCTTGTATCTTTGTCTCCCAGTTCTCTTGTTCTGTTTTGTATTTTTCTTCAATCTCTTGAAGTTCTTCTTCTCTTCTCAGTCTTTGTTCTTGTATCTTTGTCTCCCAGTTTTCTTGTTCCCTTTTCATTTTTGTTTTGTATTGTTCTTCAATCTCTTGAAGATCTTTTTCTCTTCTCAGTCTTTGCTCTTGTATCTTTGACTCCCAGTTCTCTTGTTCTGTTTTGTATTGTTCTTCAATCTCTCGAAGATCTTTTTCTCTTCTCAGTCTTTGCTCTTGTATCTTTGTCTCCCAGTTCTCTTGTTCTGTTTTGTATTTTTCTTCGATCTCTTGAAGATCTTTTTCTCTTCTCAGTCTTTGCTCTTGTATCTTTGACTCCAAGTACACTTGTTCTGTTTTGTATTGTACTTCAATCTCTCGAAGTTCTTCTTCTCTTCTCAGTCTTTGCTCTTGTATCTTTGTCTCCCAATTATCTTGTTCTGTTTTAATTATTGTTTTGAATTTTTCTTCGATCTCTTGAAGATCTTTTTCTCTTCTCAGTCTTTGCTCTTGTATCTTTGTCTCCCAGTTCTCTTGTTCTGTTTTGTATTTTTCTTCAATCTCTTGAAGATCTTTTTCTCTTCTCAGTCTTTGCTCTTGTATCTTTGTCTCCAAATTCACTTGTTCTGTTTTGTATTGTACTTCAATCTCTCGAAGTTCTTCTTCTCTTCTCAGTCTTTGCTCTTGTATCTTTGTCTCCCAGTTCTCTTGTTCTGTTTTCATTATTGTTTTGTATTTTTCTTCGATCTCTCGAAGTTCTTCTTCTCTTCTCAGTCTTTGCTCTTGTATCTTTGTCTCCCAATTCTCTTGTTCTGTTTTAATTATTGTTTTGAATTTTTTTTCGATCTCTTGAAGTTCTTTTTCTCTTCTCAGTTTTTGATCTTGTATCCTTGTCTCCCAGTTCTCTTGTTGTGTTTTCATTATTGTTTTGTATTTTTCTTCGATCTCTTGAAGATGTTCTTCTCTTCTTATTCTTTGCTCTTGTATCTTTGTCTCCCAGTTCCCTTTTTCTGTTTTGTATTTTTCTTCGATCTCTCGAAGATCTTTTTCTCTTCTCAGTCTTTGCTTTTTTGTCTTTGTCTCCCAGTTTTCTTGTTCTGTTTTGTATTGTTCTTCGGTCTCTTGAATATCTTTTTTTCTTCTCAGTCTTTGCTCTTGTATCTTTGTCTCCAAGTTCTCTTGTTCTGTTTTGTTTTGTTCTTCAATCTCTCGAACATCTTCTTTTCCTCTCAGTCTTTGCTCTTGTATCTTTGTCTCCCAGTTCTCTTGTTCTGTTCTCTTTTTTTTTGTATTGTTCCTTTCAATCTCTCGAAGATCTTTTGTCCTCTTTTCAGGTCTTTGCTCTGTATCTCTTTGTCTCCCAATTGTCTTGTTCTGTTTTCATTTTTGTTTTGTATTTTTCTTCGATCTCTTGAAGTACTTCTTCTTTTCTCAGTCTTTGATCTTGTATCTTTGTCTCCCAGTTTTCTTGTTGTGTTTTCATTGTTGTTTTGTATTTTTCTTTGATCTCTTGAAGATCTTTTTCTCTTCTCAACCTTTGCTCTTGTATCTTTGTCTCCAAGTTCTCTTGTTCTGTTTTGTATTGTTGTTCAATCTCTCGAAGTTCTTCTTCTCTTCTCAGTCTTTGCTTTTGTATCTTTGTCTCCCAGTTCTCTTGTTCTGTTTTCCTTAATGTTTTGTTTTGTTCTTCAATCTCTTGAAGTTCTTCTTCTCTTCTCAGTCTTTGCTCTTGTATGTTTGACTCCCAGTTCTCTTGTTCTGTTTTGTATTTTTCTTTGATCTCTTGAAGATGTTCTTCTCTTCTTATTCTTTGCTCTTGTATCTTTGTCTCCCAGTTCCCTTTTTCTGTTTTGTATTTTTCTTCGATCTTTTGAAGATCTTTTTCTCTTCTTAGTCTTTGCTTTTGTATCTTTGTCTCCCAGTTCACTTGTTCTGTTTTGTATTTTTCTTCAATTTCTCGAAGTTCTTCTCTTTTCAGTCTTTGCTCTTGTATCTTTGTCTCCCAGTTCTCTTGTTCTGTTTTGTATTGTTCTTCAATCTCTCGAAGATCTTTTTCTCTTCTCATTCTTTGCTCTTGTATCTTTGTCTCCCAGTTATCTTGTTCTTTTGTCATTATTGTTTTGTGTTGTTCTTCAATCTCTCGAAGTTCTTCTTCTCTTTTCAGTCTTTGCTCTTGTATCTTTGTCTCCCAGTTCTCTTTTTCTGTTTTCATTATTGTTTTGTATTTTTCTTCGATCTCTTGAAGATCTTTTTCTCTTCTCAGTCTTTGCTCTGGTATCTTTGCCTCCCATTTCACTTGTTCTGTTTTGTATTGTATTTCAATCTCTCGAAGTTCTTCTTCTCTTCTCAGTCTTTGCTCTTGTATCTTTGTCTCCCAGTTCTCTTGTTCTGTTTTGTATTTTTCTTCGATCTTTTGAAGATCTTTTTCTCTTCTTAGTCTTTGCTTTTGTATCTTTGTCTCCCAGTTCACTTGTTCTGTTTTGTATTGTACTTCAATCTCTCGAAGTTCTTCTTCTCTTCTCAGTCTTTGCTTTTGTATCTTTGTCTCCCAGTTCTCTTGTTCTGTTTTGTATTGCAATTCAATCTGTCTAAGTTTTTCTTCTCTTCTCAGTCTTTGCTTTTGTATCTTTGTCTCCCAGTTCTCTTGTTCTGTTTTGTATTGTTCTTCAATCTCTCGAAGTTCTTCTTCTCTTCTCAGTCTTTGCTCTTGTATCTTTGTCTCCCAGTTCTCTTGTTCTGTTTTCATTATTGTTTTGTATTTTTCTTCGATCTCTTGAAGATCTTTTTCTCTTCTCAGTCTTTGCGCTTGTATCTTTGTCTCCCAGTTCTCTTGTTCTTTTTTGTATTGTTCTTCAATCTCTCGAAGTTCTTTTTCTCTTCTCAGTCTTTGCTCTTTTATCTTCGTCTCCCAGTTCTCTTGTTGTGTTTTGATTATTGAACTTCAAGTCTCTTGAGATCTTTTTCTCTTCTCTGTCTATTTGCTCTTGTATCTTTGTCTCCCAGTTCTCTTGTTCTGTATTGTATTGTTCTTCAGTCTCTCGAAGTTCTTTTTCTCTTCTCCGTCTTTGCTTTTGTATCTTTGTCTCCCAGTTTTCTTGTTCTGTTTTGTATTGTTCTTCAATCTCTCGAAGTTCTTCTTTTCTTCTTAATCTTTGCTCACATATTTTCATGTCCAATTTCACTGATTCTCTTTTCAGCAGGACAATCCTCACTTCTTCTGAGACCTCTCTTGAATCTAAACAAAGAGAATACTGCATCATACAGTAGGAGTACAACAATAAATTGTTCCTCAATTCATAAATATGATAAGTGATTTCATATAACAGGATACACTCTAAAAATTGCTGGGTTATTTTTTCTACCCAATCGCTGGGTTGAGCGTGTTGGGTTGTTTTTGTTGTTGTTTTTATCTGGTGTTGGGTAGATTTTGTGTTACCCAGCTGTTGGATTAGTGGCTGGGTCAATCTCATTGACAGCTCAAACTATACATCCCTCCAATGAAACAACCCAGTGCATGGTTACTTCAGCCCAGCTGTTGCGTTACAGTCGGAGCTTGGGCTTTTTTCACACTCTAAAAAATGCTGGGTTGTTTTTTCAACCCAAATGCTGGGTTGAAATTTCTGGGTAAGGACGTTGGGTTGAATTAACCCAATTTGGGTTGTAAATTTGTCTTATACTGTAACCCAGCGGACATGAAAGAGAGCAAGCATGTCACGTTAACAACGGATGACATCAGTGCGACAAGCCACCATTTTCTCAGATGAAAGCGAGTGAAAGACGGTTTATGGTAAGTAAAGATTAAAATTGAAACTCATCATTCATTGTTTGTGTTCAGTTGTATTTTGAGATTTCATGGTGTAGCATCTGTTTAGGATCATCGATGATCGTTTAGGCTTTATGTCGTAGAGACCCTTTTAGCCTTTTGACATATGCATATAAATTACAGTCCTGGCCCCAGATTCTAACATTATATGGGTGGCTAATTGCCAATGGTTCCCCCCCCCCCACTATCAAGAAGATGCTAAACAGATCAACTCCCTGGTCTCCCCATCGACTTCAAAGGGCCCCCCCCAATTTTCCCATAGAAAGCCATCACCACACTCCGTTACCTGGCACCAGATGTCTGATGGCCAGCGAACTACCCCCATGCTAACAATACACATAGCGCACATACATAAAGACATTTTCTTTATTTAGACTATAATTAATCGGTGACAAATGTATCTGGTATATGCATGTGTTGTTTGTATGTTTCCCTATTATATTAGCCTAATTACCACTCTTTATTTGTATTAGTTAAACTCTCAATGCTTATATTCAGGAATATGAATGTGTCTCTGCTTTAAGATCTTCTAGATGTTTCATTCTTGGTATCAAAATAATCTGCTCTTTATTCCTCAAACAATGATATACACTATGTGATCGTGAAATGCATCACACTATTTGTACCATATTTTTGTTGTGCAAAACTGAACTGGCGAAGACTGCACCAATCCCCCCAGACCACAGAACAATGAACATGCAAATGGACCATAAATGGAGACAAAGAAAACTTCTCCCTCACTTCTTCCTCCCTCCGCAAAAATTCATGCACGCCTGGTATTGGCCATTCTGTTTTTCCACCCAAATTGGTGTGCTAGGAACTAATAAAAGTCCCTAACTCAGAAGACTAAAAAACGGCGTCCTTCTAACCCCCCTACCACCCCTACTAAGACCGTTCTAATCTTTCTTCTACTTTCCTACAAAAATTTCTAACCGCATCCATACTCTTCTGGTTTGCAAGGCAACAACGCCAATGCAAGTAAACCGTTTTCAACTATTTTAATGTGTGTCCAGTTTATATATATATGCCTTTATTTATTGCCCCTAATAATCAAAGTGATATTTTAGTTCTCTGATGAGTCTCATTGGCTTGTTGTTAATTGAATGTTACATACTGCCAATTAGTTTGTTTCTTCTCCTCTCTCTCTTCTTTCCTTACTTTCCTTCTTCTGTATTATGTTTTTGCTTAGTTTAATTGTTGATAAAGCTATAGTTTCCATTTAATAAATCCCTTATATTCACACAATGATGTCTCTGTGGTGCTGCTCCCAATTGTGAGTCTCTGAATGTTGATCCTTGCTACATGCTAACTTACAGCCAGTACTGCATAAATTAGGAAAGCTATTCTTCCTTGGCCAGGAAAATAATATTTCCTTGAATTGATAAATTATTATATTGTCTGTTCGGTGGACGGACAGATCAAATAATTGCAAAATTGATTCTAGGATCTAATCTAAATATTTATTATTAATTATAACCAGTTATAATTAATTATAAATATTTCCCCTTTGAGCTAACTTGCAACAATGGAATGTAGAAAAAGTTCGAAAAGAGCTTATATTGAAAAATATGCAGATGCGGTTTTCGCCTCAGGAATAAGTTTGTCTTAACGGCCTCTTTTACTGAACGAAAGAGATAGTTTTAATATAACGTCAGTGAGTGTCTTATGTCATATTTACATAAGATTTTACAATATTTAAATTTTTCAGGTGTAACTAGAGGGTTATTAATGGATTTACTTCTTAATTTGTTTTATTTTTTGCGATTAACCTAAATGTAGTTTCCCAAAGGAAATGGTGTTATGTAATAAAGACTAATTATTCTGATGCTGATGAAGTGATAATTGTTAAAAGTAATGTTTTGCATGTAATATTTCAGACTTGTTGAGCTTTGTGTCTTCATTTTGCCCATGCTGGGAATGAACGACCAGAAGGCCTGCTTGGCAAGGAGGCGCAATTTTTTTTTTTTTTTATTTTTTCCGTTTCTTCAAGCGAGGGAAAGACGGTTTTATGGCAATCAGTTCATAATTCCTGTTACATTTTTGTTTTTTTGATTAAGAGTAAAACATTGTTTTTTGTAGATGTTCAAAGCCAGAGTCATAGGAGAGCTTCATTCTTTTGAGTTGATGTATTATTTTTAGAAAATAAATGTTTCCATTGTCTCCTGCCTGTTTACTTCACATTTTGATGTAACAACAGTATGACGGCTTGTTCACATTTGATGTCTGTGTTTTTCATTGCAGAACTCAAACCAACTTTGGAGTTGTCTGATTTGGAAAGTCATCATTCTTGGTCTTTCATTCTTAAAGGAATAGTTCACACAAAAACATAATTTACTTGCCCTCATGTCATTCCAAACCCATAAAAACTTCTTTCATCTTCGGAACACAAATGAAGATATTTTTAGTTTTCTGTCATAATGTTTTCTTAATCCATTGAAAGTCTAGATAATCAATATTTTCAAGCTTCAAAAATACAGAGTTATTGTAGAAGTAATCCATGCCAATATTTATATATGAATAAAATCTTAAATTATATCTGTTCATATCATAGCAATCATGTTCAGAAGATTTTAAGATTGTTTCTTTTCAGAAGGTCTTCCAATGTAGCAAAATGCTTCTTCTAGCAACCAGTGAGGTGACAGCAATAACATCTGCTTGTTGTTTAGTGAGAAGAGAAGAAAAAAGATGGCAACCATAGGACATGGAGAGAGAGAAATATGTAAAGCCCTTGAAAGAAAGTCAAAAAAGGAATCCTAGTATGAGGCCAATTTATGGCAACTGAAAAATGTATGTACATGGTTAGCTGGAGAAAAGTAGCATCTAATACAAGAATCATCTGTTTCTGGGAACAATCTATGGAGCTTTAGTAAAGTGAGTCCGGTGAAAGACTTTTAACTGAATCAAACTTAACCGGGCAAATGCAGAGGTAGAATTAACTATAATAAGGGCCTTCAACCAAAGTTCTTCAGAGAAGCTGACCTCTAACTCTTTCTCCAATGTTGACTTTAAACAGGAAAGAGATGGATTTCTAGATGAAAGCAACATGAAATAGATAGAAGAGATGAGGTTACAATTTGTAGGGGCTAACAAAGAATTCTCAAGCAATGATTTTTCTGGCAGCTGGGGGAAACTAGAGAAGTGAGTTCTAGCAAAATTACGAAGTTGAAAATACCTGAATAAGCCTGTTGTATGTAAATTATATTTGGATATAAGGTCGTTGAAAGTAGCAAAAACATTATCAATGAAAAGATCTGAGAAATGAACAATGCCTTTATCACTCCATCTTTTAAAAGTGTGATCAATCATAGACGGCAAAAACAAGTGATTGTTGCAAATAGGGCTGAGAACAGAGCGCGATTTTAATTGAAAATGTTGTCAAAACTGTTTCCAAATTTTTAGAGTTGACAGCACAATGGGATTTCTAGTGTAGCTAGAGAGTCGGAGAGATAAAGGAGCAAAGACTAGTGCTGGAAGGGAAGAAGAGGTACAAGTAGCAGCTTCTAGTGTACACCAGTTAACCTGTGAAGCATTATACCATAAAGAAATTTTGGAAATATTAGCGGACCAATAATAAAATAAAACATTTGGCAGAGCTAAACCACCATCACATTTACGATGTTGAAGAATAATTTTGTTTATTTTGGGAGTCTTATCTGCCCAAATAAAAGTGGAAATTGTTTTGTCAAACAGTTAAAAAAAGATTTAGGTAGAAAAAGAGGAAGAGATTGAAAGAGAAATAAAAACCTTTTAAATAAAAAAGAGTCTCCACTCTTCCTGCGAAAGAGAGAGGGGGGTAGGCTGTCCCAACATTTTAAATCAAGTTTAATTTGTTCAACCCAGAGATTTAAAAGAGTGAGAAATGTTTACCCCTAAATAACGAAAACCAGTAGAAGAAAAATGAAAGGGTAGGGAGCTTTTAGGAATTTTCCTAGCCGCCTCATTTATGGGGAAAACTTTTTGTAAAATTAAATTTGTAACCAGAAAAAGAGCCAAAGGTGTCAAGCAAGCGCATAACCTCATCAACACAGCCTACAGGGTCCTGAAGATATAGCAGCAGATCGTCTACGTATAGCGAGACCCGATGTTCAAAGCCTCCCCTATGGATGCCGGATATTAATGGGGAAGATTTGAAGGTAATAGAAAGCGGCTCAATTGCCAAAGCAAAAAGAAGAGGGGACAGAGGGCATCCCTGCCTTGCCCCACGGGAGAGAGGAAAGAAAGAACTATCAAAATTGGTTCTAACGCTTGCAGAGGGAGCAGAGTATAAAAGGCGGATCCATGAAATCAAATTGTGCCCGAAACCAAATTTTTCTAATACAGTAAATAAATAATTCCATTCTACACGATCAAATGCTTTTTCAGCATTGAGGGAAATAATTCGTTCTGAAGCTACAGAGGGAGATGGGTCAAAAATGATGTTTAACAAGCGTCGAATATTAGAGGACATCTGACGTCCCCTAATAAACCCAGTTTGGTCATCAGATATAATATCAGATAGACATGAATCCATGCGCCTTGCCAACACCTTTGCTAGAATTTTTATATCAGCATTCAATAAACTAATTGACCTATAACTACTACATAAAGTCGGGTCTTTGTTTTGTTTTTTATAGAAGAGAGATAGATGCTTGATTTAACTCATAGAAATGCCTCATTGTATATACCGAACAGTAAGGGGGCTATTTGAGTAGAGAATTTCTTATAGAAGTCTAAAGGGAAACCATCGGGCCCTGGTGTAACAGATCGGCCAGGCTCCACCACCACCCAATCACAACGATCCCTCTCACCTGAGTTCTGAGCACCTGCACCTGTCACCAATCAAGCACCTCATTACTAGCCTGCATAAAAGCACACACCTCAGACACCCTCACTGTCCGGTCTCGTATACACGTAGAGGACTCAATGACTTTGCTACTACTTCCATTTGAATACTTCCTGCATTACTTACCTCCTGTAGTCCTCCTAGTGTCTCCTGTTCCTCCTAGTTCCCGGATCGCTGAGGTGTGTGCTCCTCCTGCCTGCATTCCAGCTCCTGTAAAGCCCAAGACCCGGATTACCCCGCTCATCATATCCTTCGAACTATTCCCTCACCATCACATCCTCTGAACCCTACCCCAGTACTCTCTGTGACCCAATAAACCTATTTTACATATACTAACCTGTTGCGTCAGACCTCTTCCGTTACACCTGGAGCCTTGTTACACTGCATGAGGCCAATACAAGTGATAATTTTATCTAACCTGATAGGTTCATCCAAATTCTTTGCAGTGTCTGTAGTAACAGTAGGAATATTTAAATTGTGGAAAAAAGAATCCATTCAAGTCATAAGGGGATTGAGAGGTATAAAGCTTAGAGTAAAAGGTGGAAACAAGCTTGTCTGAAGAGTTATCAAAAATGTGTGTTATGTAGCGAGAGGCAGACTGATGTTTAAGCTGGGAGGCAAGAAGGCGGCCCGCTCTGTTGTACGTACTCCTACCATGTTCGTAGTAGGTGGCTTTGGTTCTTTTAATAAGTAAATATTCTGCTTTATGCATTGAGAGCAAATCAAATTCAGTTTGTAATCTTAGGCGTTTCAGTTTAAGTTCGGGGCTGGGTGTGCAAGAATACTGACTATCCACCTCTAAATTTGAGCAGATAAGCTCTTGCTGCTGTGATTTCCTTGTCTTAACTAAATGGGCACTATAGGAAATTATCTTGCCACGAATGAAGGCTTTAAATGTTTCCCATAAAAGAGAAGCAGAAATGGTTTCTGTCTTGTTAGATTCAATGAAATAAATCTATATTTTTAGATAAAAATTCACAGAAATCAGTTCTAGATAGAAGCCATGTATCAAATTTCCACGGAGGCCGGCTCTGAAAATCGGGCAAAAAGGAGACGTCTAGCATATGCGGGGCATGATCAGAAATAACGATGGCGGAATAATCAGAGGAAATCACAGAAGTAGGGCTTTGTCAAGAAAAAAGTAATCAATATGTGTGTAAACATGGTGTACACTACACAAAAGAAAGAGAATGTCTTATCAGAAGGATGGAAAGAGCACCAGGGATCTACACAGCCTATTTGATTCATCAATGAAATTAATGACCTGGACATAGCAGAGGATGTAGATGATTTAGACAGATTTATCAAGATTATTATCAATAACACAGTTAAGGTCCCCTCCAAAAATAAGATGATGAGTGTCAAGATTTGGGATCATTGAGAAAAGCATGGACATAAAAGTAGGATTGTCCCAATTCGGAGCATAGACATTTCCTAAAACAACTGGTTTTTGAAAAAGAACACCACTAACAATAACGAAGCGTCCCTCAGGATCAGAGATTACTTGTTCTGAGAGGAACATTACTCTTTTATGTATCAAGATAGCTGTACATCTTGACCTGCTATTAAAACTGGAATGATACCAACATACCAACCCAAGGTTTACGCAGCCTAGTATGGTCACTTATACGCAGGTGTGTCTCCTGGAGAAATATAATATCAGAAGAAAGAATCTTAAGGTGGGAGAAAACTTTGGAACATTTAATTTGACAACCCAACCCACGTACATTCCATGTAACAATTCTAATACTGTGAACCCCCCTTCCCCCCTTAGAATTAACAGAGGGCTTATCCATAAAACTGCTTTAAAGGAAAAAAACATGAAATTGCCTGAGGGGAAAAAAACTAAATGCCAGGTTTTTTAACCTCAACCAAAAAGATACATGTAGAAAATTAAATTATAAACCAAATAAAAAAGAAAATCCTCAACTGAACAGAACCCATGAACATACCCTGAACACAGAAAACAAAAATACAATTAAACTCAAAAGGAACTAGTGGAGAACACTTCTGATACTCATCCTTCTAAACATGGCCAGTGGCCAGAAAAACTTTATCACAACCGATTAAGTAGTGGAGTCGGCTCCAACAAGATTAAAGAACACCGTTAAAACCAGATCGCTACCAATTAAGAATAGACAGGATGTAACTAAGCGAGTGTGCTGTGCAAAGTCACAAGAGTAATTATAAGCCCGGCAAGGAAGAGGAAAAAATTTTAATTAAAAAAAGGGCCAAAGTGATTAATTGAAGTCTACTAAACATCAACGTGTACTAAACCAAAATCTCACAAGTCCAAGTGTCTTAAAAAAAATAGTAGGGAATACTGTAGTCTCTGAAATACCTATGTGACATCGTCCATTAATTTACTCCGCAAAATTTTGATGGTAGAATCGTTCTGCAGCCTCGGGAGAGTCAAAGTAATGCTCCAAACCGTTGTATGACACATGAAGTTTGGCCGGATAAATCATGCCAAAACGAACACCGCATTTATACAGCAGGCCCTTGAAGTTGTTGAACAACGCTCTCTTTTTAGCCACTGAAGCGCAGAAGTCTTCATAGAATTTAATTCTATGCCCCTTGTACAGAATCTCTTTCGTGGCCTTCGCCCACTTGAGCACAGCTTCTATCGCACTATAACTGGATGGGGAAGTTGGCCTTGGCGCGGTTTAGGTCTCAGGCTCCGATGGGCTCTGTCGAGCTCCGGTGGGGCAGAAAGGACGTCACCGAGCACTTCGGAAAAAAAGTCCGTCATGAACTGCCTGGCATCCTTTCCTTCAACATCCTCTGGAAGGCCGACCACACAAATATTCTGGCATTTAGACCACGAGACGAGGTCCTCCACGTTAGATCTTAACGTGACATTCTCCTCCGTTACCGACGTCAACTTCGACTGAAGATTCGAGACCTCCTGTTCAAGATGAGTTATCCTGTCACTGTGATCGGAGAGACTGGTCTCCATGTCAGTGATAGTAGATACTTGGGTCGCCAATGCGGACCCAATAGAAGCAATAGACAAACGGAGGGACTCCAGTGGCGAATTCAGCAGCGCAGTGAGTTCGCTAGTTATGTTTTTCCTTAGTTTATCGAGTTTGCTAACCAACTTGTCAGTCGTTAGCTGGGTTGAAAGATCATTCGCCATGTTGCCGCTGTCTGGGCCAAGATGAGACACCTTGGTCTGAGCATTGTTTTTACCACCAGCTCGCGCACCTTTACTCATTAGGAACAGGTAGCCAGGTGCAAAATTTGTTTAAAATGAACTAATGACAAATACGGTGTTATGCAAAAGAAGTATGAAAATTATATCGGAGCACTGACACCACGCGTCTCTCCGCTACATGGCAAAATGGAAGTTCACAATAACTTTGTATTTTTGAAGCTTGAAATAATTATTTAGCCTGTCAGTGGATTGACAAAAAAGGATGAGAGAATATTAAAAATATCTTCATTTGTGTTCCAAAGATGGACAAAGTCTTATGGATTTGGAATGACATAAGGGCAAGTAAATAATGACAACTTAATTTTTTGTATGAGCTATTTCTTTAAGAAAGGAAGGCCAAGAATGATGACTCCCCTCCAAAGTTGTTTTGAGTTCTTCAATGAATAACACAGACATCAGTGATTTAAATAAAATATGTGAACAAGTCGTCATAGTGTTGTTGCATCAAATTTTGAAGCAATATTTTCTGATTTTTTCCACCTTCCATAAAATCTCAAAATACTTCTGGACAAAAACAATTGATAATGACTGAAATGTTTACATCTTTACTTACCATAAACCGTTTTTCTCACTTCCATCTGAGAAAATGGCGGCTTCTCGCACTGATGTCGTCCATTGTTAACGTGACATGCATGCTATCTTTCATGTCCGCATTACCAACCCAGCACCGCTGGATTACAAAATAAG
The DNA here is from genome assembly GCA_018155175.1 of Sinocyclocheilus anophthalmus. Lineage (NCBI taxonomy): Eukaryota > Metazoa > Chordata > Actinopteri > Cypriniformes > Cyprinidae > Sinocyclocheilus > Sinocyclocheilus anophthalmus. The sequence continues at coordinate 61,171 of JADLZN010001024.1, read as the reverse complement.
AATGATTTTCAACCCAAATTGGGTTAATTCAACCCAATGTCCTTACAGCACTCTCAACCAGGGCTCTGAACCGGTTCAAGGAACCAAAATGAAACGAACAAACGAAATTTTGACAGGAATGTAACCAGAAACAGAAACAAAATCAAATGTAATAGTTCCGAACAGAATGGAAAATTTGAAATGGCCATTAACTGGGTAATAACGTTATTTTATCGTGTCATTTAATATTAGAATTTTGCAGTCAACTAATCACAAATTTAAGTAGGACCAAAGTCCCTTTCAAGGAAAGTCTGTTTACTTGGCGGCCATATTTGCAACGCCTCCGGGCAGCTCAAACAAGACCAAGTCCTATCTAAATTAATGGGGGAATCCTGAAATCTCAAAAACTGTTAGCTGAATTCGCAATTAAACTACATATTTCAAATTGGCAACAAAATCTGAAATTAACGGTCTCATGAATGTTGTTTATTATGCTCAAATAATGTTAAAAAAGCATATTTTTCAGGCTAGAGTAGCCTATGCGCATGCGCAGTTATATCGCACTTATGACTGCGCATTGGCTGGTCTAGTCACAGGTTTCTATGGGAACCAGGAGCTTCTAACGGCCGCTGCAGTGATGCAATGACATTACAAATCAGCCATTGGCTCTTTCATTTAGAAGGCGGGACTATTCCACCATATTGCGCGTTGCAGTTTCTCCCATTCATAAGTATAGGAGTGAACCGTCTTTGTATTTCTATAGTCTTTGGTAGGATGGTCTATGCAAATTGTGACATTGACGCATGAAATGCTAACGCTCAGCTGTCAATTCATCATAGGTAAGTTGCAATGGCAATGCCCCGGCATTAGAGTTCATTCGAGGATATGTCACGAACCTCCAAGCATTAGGCCTACATTTTAGTGAAAATGAATGGCAGGTAGGCTAATATGCAGCTTGTAGTGTGTTTTGAAAGCAGCAAAAATTGCAGGATAGTGTATTAGAACATGGATTCAACAAGGTCACATCACGCACCTGCAGCGTTTCTGTGAACGGAGAAAACAGAATAAAACTATATACATAAAAAGGAATATAGTCCTATACACTAAATATATTTTACTTAAATCATTAACAGATTAACAAAACGAAAGGAAAAAATGTGCTGAGTTACGGTTCATTGTGACGTGTTCCAAAGTTCTCGGAAAGGAAAATGAGATGGCAGTAGTTTTTTTTATTTTGCAAAAACTTTACAGTTTTGAATGATGTCTTGCTTCTATGACCATAAATTACGGAATAACGTTTGCTCTTAGAATGGAAAACAATGCAGTGATTGCGCCAGCGCCTCATGCAATCACACAACATATTTTTGCTACCTTGATGTCGCAGCCTGTTCATTATCAAAATAAAATACAGTTAAAGAAACATAAAAAAATTACACTGCTCAATTTAAATAGTCCGTAGTACATCTGTGCCGTTCAGCGAGACTCATCAGCGCATCACTGTGGTGATATAGCCTATGTGAAAGATGATGTTTTACATCGATAATGTGAGTGAAGTACAAAGCCTATACATTAGTAAATAATACATAATAAATAATATTTTAGCATCCAGATACGTCACGAATATGGAAACATTTGGATTCGTGCCGAATGAGAGAGTAAGGGTTCAATTTCGCTTTAAATGAATTAATTTAGGCTTGATGTTTATATAGCCTAGCCTAAATTCTGTTAACTTTAGAGCTATGCATGATGCATAATGCATCGTTACCATAATAATGTGTTATGGATGCTTCATAGAGTTTTATAGATGGGGTGGGCCAGGGGGTGGCCAAGGCTAATTGAGGGGGTCCATAGACCATGACAGAAAATCAGTGTATAACTCCAACCTGGCATAAAAAAGCATGAATAAATCCTACGATTGCTGATTACTTCACATTACCCCACATTAGTTATACATACCATAACTTCAAATGTTAGGCTGATGATACACGGGGCAAATTTTGGAGCAATTTTGCTTAGGCACTTTCCCATTGAGAATAGGTAACAAATGTCTGTCTGGATAATTTAGATCGGTCAAACAAAGTTGCCCGGCAACATTGCTCAAAAAGTTGCCCCGTGTATCATCAGCCTTAACTTATTTATCTTATTTAACCAGGGGTTGGAGCAAAAGATCTAACATTACCTTGTAGGCTACAGTGAATTTTATAAATGTTGTTCAGGAAACCTAAAACTTACTTCAAACAGGGCTGACAACTTGAGTTCAGCCTGGAGTGAGAATTATACAGGAATAATGAACAAGCTTATGATTAAGTATTTTTTCTAAATTTTTCTAAACTTAACTATACAGGTAACACTATTGTTGAGGTTAAATAACAACTGATTTGTATACAAGTATTGTACAGCTTTTTTTATAATAACGCTATATCTTTACATTATTAATTATAATAAAAAGAGCAATTATATGAGTAAATATATAATAAACATAATTTTTGCAAAATTCTCTTCTCTAGTGTACATTTTTCTTGCTAGTTGGACACTGAATGGAATTTCTGCAGTTATGTGACAATGTTTTATAGCTGCTGTCTTAACGCGATTGACGTGATTACATGAGACGCTATACATTAAGTTGTAGTGTATCTTTTAACATGGATCGGATGTGCATTCGATGTTTATTTCATGCTAATTATAGAATGCACTCCTCAATGCGAGAGCGCATGTGAACTGTCACGCCAATAGAGAGCTGAAGAAATGAAGCGCGATGCGGAACACCAGAACTATATAGATGTGAATTAGAGAGGATTCAAACAGATCACTGACTTTTGACTTGATTTTCAGAGAACTGGATGTTATACTGAATACGTAATTATATGTAACTGAGAAAATTGCTACAGTATCATTTGAATGTTCCTGTAGCTCAAACAGTAGAGCATGGTGCTAGCACTACCAAAGTTTTATTTTATGATGCTTTTTATGGTTTATTTTATCAGTCCATGCATTCCCTGGTAATAAAACCCATGCATTTGAACTTTCACTTTCATTATGCAGAATTTTGTGGACTTAAAAAATTCCCAAAAAAAAAAAATAAATCTGCAATGTCAAATAGAGTGTAAATATTTAATCAGAGAAAGCACAAACATCTGAGCAATTACCGTACAGGGTGCTCACTCTTAAAGCTGCTTCAGTAGATTTAAAAAATGTACTTATGGCTTCTTCATAAAAAAAACTGTATTACCTTTATTAAACTTTATTATCATTATTTATCTTGAGCTTTTTTTTATTTGTTAAAGGTCTGCCCAAGATACATTTTCTATACGGACATTTCTATATGGTAATTTTCTATATTATCATCAAGGAGATAGCATATTGTCATTCCCACCCTAATTGTTTAGACTAATATTTTCACATTCTACAGTAAAGGGATAATAGGTATCTCTTCTGTAGTAGATTATTTCACTTAGTAGGCAAAAATATTGTATATGTGTAGCTGAATGATTTGAAAATGTTGTGTCCTGCACAGCAGTTGTATGGACTACTTTTAAGGTGCTTCTGTGTCCTAACTGGAGTTTGACCATTGAAACAACACCATTCAGTTTTGTTGTAGAAGAAAAAATAGTTGTTAGGTATTAATAATGGGGATTGACATGGGGATAAGTAAATGACCATTTGTCATGTTACAGTTTGTTTTCAAAACCAATTATTTTACTGACTGTTGGAAATGCCATTGCATGGTCTTAGCCAGTGTCTGGTCTCTGCAAACAAAACTGTGGAAATGTTGTAACTGTGGACTATCTAGTCTGTGTGTTTTAATTCTTTTCCCTTTGTTTTGCCCTCATGTCATTAGTTACCATGATTTTTCAGTATGTCCTCCCTTGGTTTCCTTAGTTACTCATTTGTTTATTCATTGTCACACGTTCTGTTGTAGTTTTCCTGAACTTAATTTCCCACAATTCATTGTCACCTGTTCCCCATTATTTTTCGCACTTGTTTCTTGTTTAGTTGTATCATTTACTTGTGTATTTATAGTCCTTCGTTTCCTCAGTTCAATAGCCGATTATTGTCTTTGTATTGGAAAGATGTTATGTTGCTCTTTCCCTGTTTGGATTATTATTGTCTTTTTGATTTAATAAAACTGCTGCGCAAGATCCATGCTTCAGCCCAACTCTTTCCTGTCTGAATGTGACAAACTGCATTATGATCATGACTTTTAAAAAATATTTAGAAAAAATTATTTGTGTTATCTGTATCATATAATTAGGCCACAGAAATTATATACAAACTATAAATTAAAATGATTACGGTTATCATCATTTCTTAATGCAGTATGGTGATGATTATTATTATATTATTATTATTAATTTATGCATCCACAAACATTTGGAAATTCAAATATTAAATATTAAAAATTGTCATGCCAATAAAGCACACTAAAATGTAATATTTTATTTACATCCATTATTTGTTGCCTTAATTTTCAGGCCTGACCCATTTAAAATGTCTGAGTGGATGAGTTTTTCTTAAAATGTTAATGCAAATAGCAAATAATTAAAAAGGAAACCGTATATACGCTAGCTAGGTATTTGCATAACAAATGTTGCCCTATTACCCCTATATCTGATATGAAACTATGAAATATTTAAATGGTTTAAATATTTAAATTTTTCAACTAAACACTTGTGATATCAATAAATTTTTTAGCTTGCTAAACATATGCATTTCATCTCATTTGCATCCTACCTGACGCCATTACATATCCGTCTCATCAAAGTGTCAAAATCAAAAAAGGTTCGTCTTGCAGACAGAAGGTTCCCAGTTGTGTGTCCGGCTGTGCACTCAAGAATATGCCCTCAAATTTGCTCACAATATATACTTTCTTAGCCTTGCGTACTTTGCCCCAGGGGGCATGGCTAGGCTCTGCTAACATCGGGTCATTCCATACATCAGTGACCTGATTTACTGTGACTTGATTAGGTTATCCCAGGTATGCTATTATTATTATGCAACTAATACTGGAATAAAACAAAAGGGAACACATGTAGGCCTACTAATTTCAGAGGCATTTAAATTATGCATTCAAACAAAAATATTGACAGAAAAAAAATCTTTGCAAAATTTTTAGCTTTATTGGGTTGTTTTAAACAGAAGATTAAGAAAGTTGAATCATTTTACAAGCCTTCTCTCAGACAAACTCTGACTCTGACTTGTAAACAATTATTAAATACTCTTTTTACCCCTTTATTTTATATATATTATATACATTGGCTTTCCATGTTGTTATTACACAATTCACATAATTTGAGTCAGCTGTTCAGCACTAGCGAAATACAATTTCACTTTCAATTTGAAATACTTTATTGGCATGATTGTTTTACAACATACAATAAAACAATCACATATAAAAAAAAACTGTGTCAAAGGACAGACTGAAGTGACGCGTTGTTACGGAGTGAACAGGTCGAGAGGCATGCAGATCCATTTGCAAAGCTTTATTCACAGAAATGGTCAGAAACAGGCAGGGTCAAAACACCAGCAAACAGGTATGGCACAGACGAGACAAAAGAGTAATCCAAGAACAGACGTGATCAGTCTCCGGCTAACAATATCCAACAGGGCAAGGCAAACGGGTAATCCAACAGACTGACTCTGACTTGTAAGCAATTATTAAATACTCTTTTTACCCCTTTATTTTATATATATTATATACATTGGCTTTCCATGTTGTTATTACACAATTCACATAATTTGAGTCAGCTGTTCAGCACTAGCTAAATACAATTTCACTTTCAATTTGAAATACTCTATTGGCATGATTGTTTTACAGCATAAAGTATTGCCAAAGCAACAATACACATACAGTACACAACGCTGTGTCAAAGGGCAGACTGAAGAGAGAGAGAAAAAGCATACATTGATACTTTGCTGAATTCTTAGCTTTAATGAGCTATTTTAAACTGAACATTCACACAAATTTAGGCCTTAAAATGGTATGGACAGTTTAGAATAAATCATTACAGTATATCCATGACACACTTGGAAACAGTTCAGTTCACTTTTTACCCATTTTATTATCTATTATCTTTCCATGTTGTCATTATTTTATCATTTGCATGGTTGTTTTAAATCAGCTATTTAGCACAAGCACAATACACTTTCACTTTTAATTTTAAGTCCTTTATTGGCATGATTGTTTTACAACATACAATAAAACAATCACATACAAAAAAGAACAGTGTCAAAGGACAGACTGAAGTGACATGTTGTTACGGAGTGAACAGGTCGAGAGGCATGCAGATCCATTTGCAAAGCTTTATATTCACAGAAATGGTCCAAACAGTGGGTCAAAACACCAGCAAACAGGTTTGGCACAGACGAGACAAGAGTAATCCAAGGACAGACGTGATCAGTCTCCGGCGAACAATATCCAACAGGGCAAGGCAAACGGGTATCCCAATACACAGACGATAATCCAGGCGAGGTACAAACAAAGTCCAAACTACAAGACGAGGGAGAAATCCAAGACAGGCAGAAGATCAGAAAACACGCAAGGCAACACGACGTGACTAGACTTAGACTAGAACTAATACTAGAAACTAGGACAGGGCACAGGCTCCGTAAAGTAGCTATCATTAGGAGAGCGATAAATGCTAAACAATACTTGGCGATCAGAAAGAGGAAGTTCATGGCTTATAAAGTGTATTTGATTGGTTGCAGCTGTGTGTGGAAATGTAGTCCGGGGTGACATGCAAAAGTATGTGTTGTGTGAGGGTGAATGTAACTGGAAGGCAACATCTGGTGGCGAGCAGATGGAAAACCACGGCCCGGATTCGTGACACACATAATTAAAAAAACAGTGTCAAAGGACAGACGTGACACGTAATAATATTTAGAATATTTTTAAAAATAATATCCAGGGCTACTGAAAAAACATTCAGAGCGATTCCCCTAGTTTTCCCTCATTTTCTTTACACAGTGCGAAATTTTGGACTTATTAACTTACAATGTGTAATTTTACAATAGAGAAACGCTCACTTACCAAAACAGCACGTTCATCTCTTGTTAGAACTGTTGTATCATTAAAATGAATTAATGAATTCATAATGAGATTTATAGGAGATAAAACCATTCCAAATGTTATGAATCATGAGTTTTTCACTGGAAATCAAATGCCCACATCTATCAAGTTGCATTAAAAGGTAACTGATGACTAAGTAGAGGACAACAAAATTTTAGTAACTGAGTATCAAATAAGATGGAAATAGTGGTTGTAGTCACATGTCAGGTGGTTTGCTGGAACCTAATATTTTGTAGTGAATTCATGCTGCATACAAATCTTGACTCGTACTCAATTTCCAAAAATTACCACATATCATGTCTCTAACATAGTTTCTGAAATCACTGTTACTTTGAATATCATAGATAATTAAGGGTAGACTCTGCTGAAGTCTGTTTTATATTCTATTGCTGACTTCAATCCAAGTTTATGGAATTGTTCTCATTCATTTTGTTGCCTGATAGCATTGCCTATAGGGTTGCACGATTAATCGAATGCGATTGCCATGCGCATTATGTTAGTAAAGCCGGTTCTGTAATCAGCAGTAAATCATCATCGCGTGCTTTCAGATGGAGCAGCATTTACTACACAGAGCCGTAGTTCACTGACAAAGTTACGAAAAAAAAAATGTTTATTGCTGGGTGTCGCTGCATAATGTAGATTGCGTGACACGCGCACTTAACGGCAGAACGATATTGAATTAATTAACAGTATGTTGCTGTCAAACATACGATTTATTACATCGCAGAGTTCATTTGTACAACAAAAACTGAGTTCCTATATTAAGATTAAAATGTGTCTCATTCCCCTTAATGTGTATTTTTCATTGTAAGTTTATTTCCAGTAGCCTGCTTTGTGCAATGCATTCAAATAAATACGCGGTTTGTTTATTTTTGCATAGATTTGACAGTTCAGCTGTATCATTTGTAGGCTAATTATAAAACAATATAGAGACTATGCAGAGGCCATAAAAAAAAAGAAAAGAAAGAACAAAGAGAGAAACGTTTAATCAAACTGCCACACTAAGGCGGATGATACATGTGTAGCGTCTGACGGCGAAGGTCCAACCCACTATAAATTCTCTTTTATATAACCAATACTGCGGTGTACCTCAGTACAAGCCATATGTAGGACCCATGTACCTTCCCCCCGGAATGCGTACACCCCCGGAAGTCCGAACAGGCTTCTTGTTTTGCCTGGCAACCAACGCTGATACACGGGTTTATTGCCAAAGTATGTAAACAGGGACTCAAATCCCTGCTTGTGCCCAAGAACAGCAGAGTATAAATGACTTTGTCTAGTTAATTTCATAGAAAAAACCGTATTTGAATGAACCCCCATATTTTGCGGCCATTGAGTATATTATTAGTCATTGTGTATTTTGTCCTTTGATATCTTAGACTATTTTATTATGCTTTTAGGGGACCCATTCCTGATCCTGCAGTCCCTTTTCACTAGGTCTCTTAGCTTGTTTAGTATCTATGAATTCGCTTTCTGATGATCTAAACGAGCGTGTATTTTATATGTTGGTACATAGGCAATATATTTTAGGGCCCTGAGAATCGTTAATAATTTCGATTTAGGTCCATTTGCAAATTACCATGCTTAGGGAACAAAGGGTCGTAAACCCTCCAGCAATTGCCACCCCCCGCTCGGAAATTCCATTTTGCTCATTGGATAAGCCCATCTTGAGAGGTGGGGATCTTCTCTGACCTTAAAGGCCCGCTCCAGGGACCCGCCCCTGTCCGGTGGTTCATCAGAACAACGATGATGTGAGAACAACGCTTATCAGGGATACCAAAGCATCTCTGTGCCAGGCCTTTTCCCTTTTCTTCGGCCCTAGTCCTTTCCATTCATCAGTAACACGACTCAGAACTGGTCTTCTCATCGACCAAAACAAAAGAAAACATACATTCAACAGACAAAAGATCTACGGGAATGCTATATTAAGATTTGCATCACAGAGTAGGGAATACTCTTTCAGACCAAGCCGAGACTCGCTAATGATAGTAACAACCGTTAGGGTCTGAAGTATTAAAATTAAGAATACATTGCATGGTAATCAGTACAACCTTTACAGTAATGGTGAGGGTTTTGAACATACAGAATACTGAAACTATCCCTGAGGCTGAATTGAAATCAAATGGGTTGGTAAGTCTACGCCTGGCAAAGTGTGTAAGGAGCCATAACATGGCACTATTTTCTTTATCCTCTTTCGTAAAGTAGCCTGAAAATGTTAAACGTTGTGAAAACCCTTTCACAAATATACCAACAGATGTGGTGTATGAATAGTTATCTGTGTGAAAATGTCATAAAAAGGTACTAAAGATAGAGGGGGCCGCAAGCTTAATGTGTTTATGTAGGGTATGGTAGAGACTAAAGGTTTAAGTTGTTGGTTTGAGGTGGTGGGTATAAAACCCTAAAAGACTTGTATCACACAGTTGAACAAAGTCTGAGTCATATGTGTTAAACAACATACATTGAGACCCAGGAAAAAAGTCCAGAAGCTGGGGGGGGGCGGCGTTTACGACAAAAAATTACAACCAAAGCTAACTATAGAATAATGTAGAACATTAATCACACAAGTTGGCATTCCTTTAACAAAAAAAAACGGAGAACAAGAAAATAATACTAGTCTTAAATGGGGTTACAAGGACGGGTGTGAACCCGGAGGGGCGCAGCTAAATATCTACCAGGGATGGAAATCTAGAAGGTATTATGAAAGGTGGTTAATTATAACGTATTTATGGTTAAGGTTATGCATATTTCCCATGAGCTGGATGTAAGGGTGCTACAGATTTTGTGGAATAAATGCAAAGGGCAGGAAGATAAAACGAAGTTTAGAAGGAGTTTCAAATCACTGGCAAGGGGGGCTTAAAATGTTGCTGCTTGAAATACCCAGTGATTAAACCTCGGGACCGTGACAAAAAACTAATCGAGATGGCCACTGATTAGGTTCCCATATTTGGTTCTTGGCTTGTGTTTTGCAAAAATGCCACCAAAATATGGAAGGGGGGTTTTGTGAATTGGGGTACCAAAGGCTATAAAATTGTGAGAGTCGTTTTGAGTGTAGAATTTCGCGGCTTCGTTGTATCACGGGGCCAGGTTCACTCTGAGATTAGAATCAAAAAACCCATAAAAAAAAGGAGGGGGCATAAAAAAGAATTGCAGTATGTAGCATAAATCTGTCTTACCAAGGGCGTAAGTCTAATTCTGTCCCATCAGCTCGGGGGGGGTGGGGCATCCGAAGGCTGTACAAATTTAATAGGGTCTGTTAGAGATGTCGAAAAATCACAAAAGCAGTATGTGTTTTATAAATTGTTCTTTGAAGGAGAAACTCTCAGTACAAGTGAGTATAGCCAAGTAATGTGAGCGCTGCTGCGGCGCCTTGGGTCTACAGCAACACGGCCAGTGGTGCGAGGTTAGATTATAATTAATTGAAGCAATTCATCTACACTTATTTGACTGTATAGGAGAGTAAAAAAGAGCCCGAGTCAAGAAGGACAACTGGTGTGCATGGTGGACTGTGTGGTCATCGCTGAGTGAAATTAAGGGTAATACTGTACAGGGTTAGTACTCACACTGGAAGAGGTGTTGAGATGGACGAAACTACATATACAGTATGTTTAAACTGGCTTTAACTTACAGTAAACCTGTTTTTATTTTTTAAACAAGTGCTAGAAGTTTATTGTTGCATTAGAGAAGTACTCACCGAAGTGCTAATGTAATGCAGGCAAGTCTTGAAGGCTGAAAGCACCACTTTCTAAAACGGTGACTGTTTACCATAGACAGACATTAAAGCTGCGTTCATTACACTGGCATGCATTGGTTACCGAGACAACAACTTGTCACAGGAAGTGCTAAAGTCACATAGCACAACACGCCATGTTTATAAACAAACCATTTGAAGCAGCTAAGATAACACGACTTAGCATAGTTTCATCTTAACCTAAGCTAAGCTACTTCAAAAGCTTACAGTGCCATTAGTGCTGTGAAGTCGACTCTGGGGTTGTACAGTTGGAAGGAAACTGGTAATACAGCAAACAGATAAAGATAGTGTGCGTGGGGGGTGGTGAAATTCAATTTGATTGGATAACCTAATCCCTGGTTAGGTCGGGGGGGATTTGGGTTGCCGATTGCCTCCTGGGATAGTCTTTTCCTTCTTGAGGAGCTGATGTTTCCACTCAAATCTATACATTCATCGCGGCGTACTAATTTAACTATTCTTAGATGCTGGGTCGGCTGTGGGCGAATGCTAGTTAATGCAACTAGTTCTAGTGTCCATTAAAATCATAAAAAAATTGTGGTTACATTTTAACTGTCTCATCTAAGGCGTGAGATCATTAAGTTGTATTGTGGTGTTTGTTTAGTTGCCCGTGCATAAACGCGCTACTGGAGGAGAGCGAGGCACACACATGGGCATTATGGGCCCGACATGGGGAGCTGAACCCGCAGACAGGCTTGACCATACATGGTTGTGGGGTTGCCAACCAAATCGTGTTTAATCAGAGTGAACTATTGATTGTAAAATCCTAATCTCATATGGTGATAAGTACGCGTCCGAACATGTTTTATAATAGAAGTCACTAAGTTAACAAATCCAATTACATGTTATGGACCCCCCTTGATGGTGTCGCGTCTTGTGGAGCCTCAAAAGGAAAAACCAAAAGAGCATTGCTAGTTTGAAGGGGTGAGTGCTTTGTTTTAAAATTTGTTCCAAAATAGCGTCAGCAGGGGTGAATACAATGAAGAAAAATGCTCATCCTTTTCCTGTCTGCTTTGTCCAATTTCGCGGGTCCTTCTACCTGCAGATATGATTACCTGGTGTGTGGGGGGGAACCGGATACGAGCAATTCTTGATTGATAAAATTGACATAATTTGGACAGTAGTCTTAAGGTACATCATCACAATCCTGATTCAGCAACCGACCCTGGGGATTCAGCAAAACATATGCTGCGCCCAAAACTATTTAGGGCATTGGCCCAGCGGGGGGTGTTTTGGGGGGATGGGGGGGTCTTGTAGTAGTCTCTAGCCCTTACGCTCAACACCAGTGTGTCAAAACGGTGCGGATGCTCAGACTAACAAGCTGCCCCAGAAGCAGACCGAAGGAGGGGCGTTGGCAGGCGTGGGGTAGAGGACACCGCCCATTTAACCAGGGCCTACGAACCACCTACTGATGGCCCCGAAAAGCAACTGGACACAAGAGCAAAGCGAAGATGGAAATACCTCAGAGCTGCAGTACTGGCAAAGCGTATGAGTTATGGCATACAAAAAGCTCGCCAGGTCATGGCCCGCCAACCCTCATTTGTCTGAACAGGAGTACATGATCTGCAAGCAACAAGATCGGCGGAGAAAAGGAAGGCGTGGTAGCCACAATGAGGCCGGCCAGCAGAAATGGAGCTAACAAAAGGAATGAAAGAAAAATCTATAGGATTTAAAAACAAGGCTTGGCTGTCAACCGCTGCTGAAACAGCAAACACCTGGAAAGGTAGGCCAGACGGACCCTGGGGAACGTGGGAAACGGTCCCAACAAAATAGCTATTAAAGCAGCAAATTCGACTCTTAGACAAGAGTTTCCATAATTTGACTCTGATGCCAGCACTGAACCACAGAGAACTCAAGACACTTGACATGGTCCCAAAGAGAAACTCCGGGGGGTGGACTCCTGAAGCGAGGAAGGCTAAGACGAAAATAAAGACAGACGTTGGAAGAGCCACCCTTACTAACAAGGCCTTCATCCTAAGAATCAGCACAGAATGAAACGTCCCTCATCTAGCAACAAGCGATAACGACCGGGATAGCCAACACTGTGGGGGTCTGTTTACCCAATGCAAATGACGAACAACGACGCTGTAATACGTTCTCAAGCTCCCCGCAGCAATCGCATGATTACCCCCAAAAACTTTGACAGCGTAGCCAGAAAAATCCCGGCATTCACGATTGCTGGGAAACAATAGTTTTTGTCCTACTTTAGGCAGTACTAGCAGGGTCAATTTCGAACGGGGGTGGAGAAAGATCTTTGTAAAATTGCTTGGCAAGCAGACCCATAATCAATCTATGTTCGTGGGTCTCATATGTTAGTAACATATCTTCTAATCCATGCGCATGGGGACGCAGGGTGTCCTGATCAAAACAGATCATTATGGTTGAATGCGCCTTCCGGCGAGAAAGAATACGAAGTATTTCCAGTGCTGATCAGGGTGTGTTTTAAGATCGTACGATAGAAACTAACCCTGACTGATTACGACGAATCCTAATTTCTGTGTTAGTAGAGATGCACAATGTCTACTTTCCTACGAGCAGAGAAATAGCTCAGGAAGTAGCAGACTCAATATAAATGGTAACCAAAAAAAATAAATGAATCATACGTATCTGATCGGGGTTGGGAGAAAACTGCGCCCCTCTTCAGTACTATGTGGAGGTTAATCGGTGATGATGGCTCTCATTTCACTGTTTAAGGCCCCTGTATTATGGTTATGGTATCATGTGTATGGTGCAATGGGGCGCCCACTCATGTGAAACTTACAGTACTCTATACATGCGGCAGCTCGCCAGGTTCTGATAAGGTAGAATCAATATAACTATAGGCTTGAAGGGGGGCCTTCCTAGGCAGTGTGGTGAGAGATGGGGTTGGGGCGGGTGGCTA
>JADLZN010001024.1:0-42500 GCA_018155175.1 Sinocyclocheilus anophthalmus | reverse complement strand
TTACAATGTGCCATAATTCCAGCCAATCAGAGACCGAGGCTGCTAAATTCTGATTGGCTGCCTTGACAACCAGTCACAACATTTCTTCGAGCATTACCTCGACAGCAGAAGAGGACAAATACAGTGCATGCATAATTATTATGCAAGTTGATATTCTGATCATATTTTTCCAAGCACATTTTACCAATTCCAAACGACATCAATCTTAATAACTATTATTAATTTTGTATTTAATTATTTATAAGTGATATATAATTGTTAATGAGGGCTGGAAGTGAAAAATGTCTTATATGTGTGCATAATTATTAAGCAGATTTTTTTTTACAGATAAAATGAGCCAAAAAAGAGATTTAGCTCAGACTGAAAGTAAAAATTATTAAATGCCTATGAGAAATATTAAAAACTAATACAATATTAGAAATTGCAAAGTTAATGCATAACCATTGGACAGCAAAATGCTCAGTGGGTTAGCAGGGTCAGTCAAAAACATGTGGAGAAGAAAAGATGCATGTTAACTGCAAAAGAATTAGGAATTAAGGTGAAGAATTAGGTGTGAAAGCACCAGGAACCATTTAGTCTCCAGCGCAACCATTTTGCAGAACTGCAATCTACCTGGAGTCTCCAGAAGTACAAGCTGTCAGGTTCTCAGAGACTTAGAAGTATAGAATCCTAAAAAATTACCCCTACTTAATAAGAATAACATACTGAAGTGTAGTAAAATGCTTGAAAACTGATTTATATATATATTAGATATAAATATATCTATATATACTATTATGCCTACTTTATAGACAGATCAGTTGAGAAGGACCAGCACCACACCCTCTTGTACCACTGGTTGAAGAATTTATCTTCCAGAATCTGACAGTAAGTTTATGGAGTTCATTTTTAGTCCATCTCGAGGTTTTATCTGTAGAAGATAACCTGCTTAATAATTATGCACACCTGAATATAAGGCGTTTTTCACTTCCAGCCTTCATGAACAATAATATATAGATTATAAGTGATTAAATACAAGATTAATAGTAGTTATAATTATTGGTAAAATGTGCTTAGAAAACAATATAATCAGAATATCAACTTGCATAATAATTATGCATGCACTGTATTTGTCCTCTTCTGCTGTCGAGGTAATGCAATAAATGTTGTGACTGGTTGTCAAGGCAGCCAATCAGAATTTAGCAACCTCCTCTCTGATTGGCTGGAATTATGGAATATTGTAACGCTGGGTTGTGTTGAGAAAGCGAGCCGTTGGCATTTAGAGAGCACTGAGAGCATCAGGTGAGCAAGCTAGTGAAACGTTGCACGCGCAAAAGAGAAGGTCTGCACACATCCAAAAACGTATTTTAAATGCAAAATTGATTTCCGTGCGCTCGAAAGACTTTTTTCTTTGCGAAACGAACATTTTCTCCACGAACTCAGATCGCGAGCGTGCAAAATGCACTTTTGTGCGCTCAAAATATGATCTTTCGCGCGCAGAATTATGGCAGAAATGTAAGCCCATAAATAGCCAAGTGATCCAAGTAGGAGACAAACAAATTTAACAGTCACACATGTAACAGTTATCCTAATTTAACACAAGACACACGGTCTAAATGCATAGCATATACAACCTTTTACCTAAGTATTTCAAAGAACACTTACAGCAAAGTACGGAGCCCGGGAAGTCACCTGAAGGAGAAAAAAATAACAATCCGTGGCGACGGTTTTGCAATCCGTCCCCTCAGTTTATTAACCGTACTCACAAATTCTTAAACTGTTCCCTCAGTTTATTAACCGTACTCACAAATTCTTAAACTGTTCCCTCGGTTTAACAAATCGTGCCCACGGATTAATAAACCGTACTCACGAATTTCCAATCCGTGCGCTCAGATTTTGTAAACCGTACCTTCGATTTTTGAATCCGTACCCACAAATTCATAATCCGTGCGCACGCTTTCGTAATCCGTTCCCTCGGGTTTGTAAACTCGTGGATTTGTGGCCCCGGCCCCACCGGCAGATTCAGCCACGGTGCGGGATGCATAGTATTGTGTTTATTAAACATTATTTTTCATAGTATGAGACCAGTTTCGAGAGAAGAAGGTAAAAAGCAATACAAAACCAATAATGTACCGGTTATGTTGTCATTCCTTTGCTCTCTAACTGAATGCAATGTTATAATATGCCTAAGTTATTTAATAATACCTTTAACAGTGAAGCATGCATCTAACTCTGGGGGGGGAAAAGCTTAGTATAATAAAATCACCTAAATAAGTCTGTGAATGAATGAATGAAATATGTTAAGAATGAATAGTACACAAACACAGCTCCAAAGCTGTAAAAGGTTATTTAAAAATAAAAGCATTCATTAATTATTTTATGACAAACATTTTACTGTCTTAAGTGCACTCATTTATTTAGCCTATAAATTAAAATAATAATAATAGCTATTATTATTATTATACATTAGGTTACATATGCATTTAGAAGAAGCTTTTATCCAAAAAAACAAAAACGGGGGGGGGGGGGGGGGGGGACTTACAAATGGAACAAATGACTCCAAAGTAAGTCACAATGCCAGGTTTATTATACAATAATAATCAAGTGCTAAGATTATCACTAATTAAACAAGATTGTAATGCACATCTTTCTTATTAAATCGTTGTATTCCACCTCATACCGTTACAATTGATAGAGAATCACTTAAGACTATTTGCTGTAGGCCTATTCCCCATATAGCCACAGTGTCCATGTACAGGAGCAGGGTTGCCTCGTGGCTCAGTTGCATTATCCTTTCTAAATTTGCTTCTAATTGATTCATTATGTAATTGGCATGATACAATTTTACCTGAATAATAATAAATTGTTATATTTGATTTATACTCTCCTGAAATCATTATGACTAGTAAACTGTGAAGAGGCTTTTGTTACCACAAATATACGGCCAGGATAGATCAAACTGAAGGCTTGTGAATGATAGGAGCAGTAAGCACGTCATCGGAGACCTTCTGATTTCTGTCTATCACTGATGTTAGCAAGTTGTACGGGAAAGGACTAAGTGAATTACACTTTTTGTCATAAGCAAGCAGTAGGCAGCAGGCAAAACCGGTATTAGTCTACCTACACCCTCTGACTAGCTTCAGACTGGCGAGAGTTTGTGATCGTAAGATCCACGTAAGGCCAACGTGAGACTTAGAGACATTAGGTCCCCAGTGAATGGATAATTGAAAGTATAGTGAGTCCGAAATAATCAAATATCTAAATTAATACACCACGAACGTTCGATAAGGTTTTAAAATTATTATTGCAATTTGTATTCAATAAACACTTAAAATTGGAGTCAGATTTAAACGAGAAAGGAGTCAGAATTAAATTAGAAACCAACGTTTTAATAAATCAGGTAGTTTTTCCAAAAGCGCGAGAAAAGGCCGAACACGTATCAAACCTTCAACCAGGTCGCTGGACTCCACTTTTTGGGCCGCCGGGTGGATTCTTACAAATGGATTATAAAGACTTTTATAATGTTACAAAAGATTTCTATTTCAGATAAATGCTGTTCTTCTGAACTTTCTGTTCATCAAACAATCCTGAAAAAATAATACTCAGCTGTTTTAAATATTGATAATAATAATAAATGTTTTTTGAGCAGCAAATCAGAATATTAGAATGATTTCTGAAGGATCATGTGACTGGAGTAATGATGCTAAAAATTCAGCTTTGAAATCACAGGAATAAATTACATTAGTAGTAAATGGTAAAAAAAAAACATTTCACAATATTACTGCTTTTGCTGTATTTTGGATCAAATAAATGCAGGCTTGGTGAGCAGAAGAGAATTCTTTAAAAAAAACATTAAAAAATCTTACTGTTCAAAAACCTTTGACTGGTAGTGTAGGCTGATTATTGGTTTGTTTGTGCTATTGCTTGTCATTTATTTATTTGTTCTTATTTTATTACCTACTCTTTACTTTTTTAGTTCAAATAAATAAAAATCAGAGTTTAAGTACATGTGATTCAGGGGTGGGGAGGTGTGGTCTATGGGAAATAGTCCTGCCACCACAGCTGGAAAAAATCCTAGAGGAAACACTGAAGAGTAATGTCCTAATCGAACAGTAAGACTATTAAACCATACCACAAAGTCCTACAAAAGACTCCAGGTGTGACAGAAGAATGCAGTGGTCAACTAAGTCAAATGCAGTGCTTAGGTCTAAGAGGAGCCATTTGTTTCCCTTCATCTGTCGTGAGAAATATGTCATTTAAGACTCTTAAGAGGGCCGATTCAGTGCTATGTAGAGCTTTAAAACCTGATTGATAGACTTAAAGCAGATGGTAATTTGCGCTGCTCTTGGTAGATTGCAGTGGTCATTATGGAAATGATCTGTCTGAGTCTGTGTTCTTTATTGTGCGCATTGTAAATCACATGCAGAATTTTACTCTAACTATGGTCACTGCGACTGTATATGACCACTTGTCGCACATCCACACTCAGCAATCAAGAATTTTGGAATTGCCCTGTTTAGTAAATCTGGCCCTAAGTGTGTACTTCACAAGCAGGTAATTCAGAAGTCACTATGTGCTTCATTTAGAGGCTTTTGAATTAACTGCTTGTTTTCAAAAATATTATTTAATATTACTAAGCTACATGTAACCATTTTGTGTGTACACTTTACAGAATGTTTTTGCTCAGGTGGCCAAAATGTCTGTCTAATAGAGAAAAGTTTTGCTCTGCAAGAAAATAAATGAGAGGAAACATTGCTTATGAATACCCAGCATTAACTGTTAACCCTGGGTAAATTGTGAGCAGTGTGAAACCTGAAGCAAAATAACCCTGGACTCCTTTTATCAGGGGTTTAGAATGAACCAGGGTTAAGTATTTCAAGTGAGAGAAGCCCTATGGTGAGTTCGCACTGGAGAAAATTCATTGTAGCAAGAATGCTATCAGTTCTCTTTATAGTGCATCAACCTGTTTTGTACAACAGGTGATCTTATTCTGGGTATACATTAAGGTTACTTTTTGTTTTGCATTTTATTCTTACCAGATGTTTTTCCCAAATTATTAAATATGAGATTTTAGAAGCTAGGCTAACTGGTTAGCAGTATGCTAAGTTAGGGTGCTAACTAGTATAATAATGATAATCATTTAATTTTTCAGTCAATAGATTCATTACTCTTACCATTATAAGTTACATGTAATTGAAAAGTCAGTTATAATCATTTACATTAAGACAACATATCATTAGTTGAATTTGTATGTTCTAATCCGACACAACATGGCATATATGCACATTTAAAGGTCTTTCAGCCAGAGGAATCACTTAAAAGACCCCTTTTTATGAAGAACAAGAATATTTAAGGACCCATTTGTTTCAGATGATCACAAACCTGGCCCGATTGTAAATTTCAGGTAAAATCAATGTTAAAATCAAGTAACCAGGCCTACACAACTAAGTATTACCAGGCCTACAAACTTTTTACTGTTATTTTTTAAAAATATTGAAAAATATAAATTACCAAATTAAATAATTAACAATCGTACCTGCAAAGATCAACACTTGGAAAAAACGACGCATTCTTCAAATGCAATCTTTTGGCAGTGATGTGAACTGCTTCGTTGCAAACATTAAAAAGACACCTATAACGCAGACACACAGCTTTATCTAGCTTTACCTACTTCCTACTTCCTTCTTTCTCCTTTATTAGTGGTTGGCAAATCAGCTTAAGAGGCAAATCCACCACCACTGGGATGGAGTGTGAAATCAAGATAGAAGGCAACAAGAAAAGTTTCTTAGGGGCCGTTTACACGACAGCATTTTCAGCCAAAAACGGGAAACTTTTCATGCGTTTTGCCTGTTCGTTTACACGACAACAGCGTTTTGGGGACTGAAAACGCATATTTTTGAAAACGGGTTTCAAAGTGCAAGTTTTTTTTTTTTATTGATTCACTCAAATTCAACACTTTACAGTAGCCAGGGGGTGAACACAAAGAAAAAGAGGTACAATGAAATACTAAAATAACAATGAAATGAAGAGAAAATAATAAATAAATAACAAAAAAACATGGAAATGTTTACATACATTAATACACTTAATGTTACGGAAGGTGACTCACACAGAGGGTTAGAAAAGTATAACAATGTTTATTTTCAGCAAGGGGATGGATAGGGCAGGTGAGAATATGAACTATGGTAATGGTCCTGAAGGGAGATGAGAAGAGTAATTCCGTATAGGGTCCTCACAGGAGATCGTGGAAGGGAGACAGAGGACTGCACACACCTCAGTTGATGGGTACACGGGGAATCCATGGAGCAGATGACGGGAACGGACTAGGGAACGGAACACAAAAGAACACACTGGAGGAAACACAGGAGGTAAGTATCACAGGCAGGTAAAGTCTTTCAATGTATCTCACAGATAGCATAGAGAGAGAATCCACTTCATTGAAACAAGACCGGACACTAGAGTGAAGTGAGGTGTGTGCTTTTGTATGGGAGCAGAGGGTGATTGATGATCCGTGACAGGTGCGTGTGATTAGAATTCAGGTGAAGGTGTTCTCTGTGATTGGGAGGTGATTGAGCCTGGCCGATCTGTGACAGTACCCCCCCTCCACGGCCCGCTACTGAGGGCCGAAAACCCAGACGTCGTGGTGGTATACCTTTTCCTCGGGGCCCAGGGCGATCTGGATGCGTGGAGTGGAAGGCTTCCAGTAGCGTGGAGTCAAGTATGTCAACTCTGGGAACCCATGAACGTTCCTCTGGCCCATAACCTTCCCAGTCCACAAGGTATTTTAAGGGACCACCACGGCACCAGGAGTCCAAGATCTCGTCGACCTTGTAGATGGTGCCGTCCTCCTGGATTAATGGTAGAGGGGGTTTTTTCCGTCGGGCCAGGCTCTGTGAAAATAGAAACAGGTGGATGGTGAGGCTTGAGCAGTGACACATGGAAGGAGGGGCGAATCTTATAGTGTGGAGGGAGGTGGAGTTGATATGTGACCGGGTTTATCTGTCTGTGGATGGTGAAGGGGCCAACATATCTGGGACTGAGCTTCTTGCAGGGCAGGCGCATCCTGATGTCCCGTGTTGACAGCCAAACCTTCTGGCCTGGTTGGTAAAGTGGAGTTTCAGCCCTTCTAAGGTCTATGGTAGTCTTACCCCTGCGCACTGCCCGCTGAAGCTGATGGTGAGCTGCGTCCCAGACCCTCTCGCTCTCTCGGAACAAGTAATTGACAGAAGGGACATCCAACGGTTCCCCGGACCAGGGAAATAGGGGAGGCTGGTACCCGAGTACGCACTGGAAGGGAGTGAGTCCAGTGGATGGCTGACGGAGAGAGTTCTGCGCGTACTCGGCCCAGCCTAGGAGCTGGTTCCAAGAGTTCTGGTGGCCATGGCAGAAGGTTCGAAGGAAACGCCCGATTTCCTGAATTTTCCTCTCCGTCTGCCCATTGGATTGGGGATGGTAACCTGAGCAGAGGCTTATGGTCACACCTAGGAGGTTAAAGGCATTCCATACCTTGGAGATAAACTGAGGTCCCCGGTCAGAGATGATGTCTTCGGGAATTCCATAATATCAGAAGACTTGGTTGAAGAGAAGTTCAGCCATTTCCAGTGCAGTGGGGAGACCTCTGAGGGGCAGAAGGCGACATGATTTAGAGAATCGACAATGATAAAAGAAACACATGTGTTACCATCCGAGGCTGGTAGATCAGTGATGAAATCCACTCCCAGGTATGACCAAGGGCGGTTGGGAGTGGGCAGCGGAAGGAGCTTGCTAGATGGTAGGTGGCGTGGGTTCTTGGAGATGGCACATTCGGTACAGCCCTGAACGAACCTTCTCACTTTCCTGGCCATATTGGGCCACCAGAAGCGCACCTTCAGCAGCGAGAGGGTGCTGCCCCTGGGTGGCCAGTGCCCAGAGAGGTGTGAATGAAGTGAATTAGGGAAGTGCGCTGTGCTCTGGTGATGTATTGCACTCCTGGTGGGCAACCCGGCGGAGTGGGTGTGGAAGCATTGGTGGAGGTGACTGGGTTATCTTTCCATTGGATGGGACTTACGAAGAGTTCCTTGGGAATGATGGATTCTGGGTCCTCACTGACTTCCTCCGGAGCATGTAGGCGAGAGAGGGCATCTGCTTTCACATTCTTGGGGCCAGGACGATAGGAAATGGTGAAATTAAACCTAGTGAAGAAGAGAGCCCAAATTGCCTGGCGAGGATTGAGTCTCTTGTCGTCTCGTAAATATTGCAAGTTCTTATGGTCAGTGAGGATGCAGAATGGGTGATGTGCTCCCTCCAACCAATACCTCCATTCCTCTAGGGCTAGCTTGATAGCCAGGAGCTCCCTGTTGCCGATGTCATAGTTCCTCTCCGCCGGGTTGAGTTTGCGTGAGAAGAAGGCACATGGATGGAGTTTGGCTGGTGTCCCCTGCTGCTGAGAAAGTACACCTTCGACTCCTGTAGTGGAAGTGTCTACCTCAACCACAAACGGTTTGTTGGGGTCTGGATGGATGAGGAGCGGGGCAGAAGTGAAGGCTTTCCTAAGTGCTTCAAAGGCCTCCGTGGCCGCTGGTGTCCAGGACAGAGATTTGGGCTTATTTTGGAGCATGTTAGTGAGTGGACTGGCTATGGAGCTGTAGTGGTAGATGGATCTTCTATAGAAGTTTGCGAATCCCAGGAAACGTTGAAGTTCCTTGACGGTGGTTGGAACTGGCCAGTGTCGGATGGCCTCAACCTTCCCCTCGTCCATCTGGATACCACCATCATCGATGACATAGCCAAGAAACCGAACCGAGGACTGATGGAAGGAACACTTCTCGGCTTTGAGGAACAGATGAAATTCTCTCAGGTGCTCTAGGACCTCCGCAATGTGGTGGCGATGTTCGGCCATGCTCCGGGAGTAGATTAGGATGCCATCTATGTAGTCGAGGACGAACCGGTGAAGATACTCCCGGAACACCTCATGCATGAAGTCCTGGAATACAGAGCGTTGACAAGTCCATAGGGCATGACCAGACACTCGTAGTGGCCAGTAGGGGTCACAAAGGCAGTCTTCCACTCGTCCCCCTCACGTATACGAATGAGGTTATACGCGCTGCGGAGGTCCAACTTGGTGAAGATGGTGGCTCCGCGGAGGTGTTCCAAGGCCGCTGGAACGAGGGGAAGTGGACAGCGAAACTTGACGGTGCCCTTATTAAGTGCCCGGTAGTCGATGCAGGGCCTCAAACCCCCATCCTTCTTGGCCACGAAGAAGAAACTGGAAGCAGCAGGGGACGTGGAAGGGCAGATGTAACCTTGCTGTAAAGCCTCTTCGATGTAGTCCTCCATGGCCTTCTGTTCCGGGAGTGACAAGGGATAAATCATTCCATGGGGCACCGGCTCACCCGGTATCAGATCAATAGCACAGTCCCATGGCCGGTGCGGAGGTAACTGGGAGGCCTTCTTCGGGCAGAACACGTCCCTGAAGGGGGCATAACAGGCTGGAATGTCGACTGTTTCTCGACCAGACTTTCAATGGCGGTGGAGCAGAGTGTGAGGGCCTCGGAGTGCAGGGGTGATGGCTGAGGAAGATGAGGAAAACAATCAGGAAAGCAGGTATTGCCCCACTTCAGGACCTCATCAGTTCTCCATGAGATGGTAGGGTCGTGTTGCACCAACCAAGGACGCCCCATGATCACATCAGCGGTGGATTCCTCCAGAACCAGGAGATGGAGTGTCTCTTCATGCAATTTACCCACTTGTAAGAGTAGCGGACCCACGCGGTGACGTACGTGTCTTCGACTGAGTGGTTTTCCAGTTACCGATTGGACTTGGTAGGGGGTCTTAGTGGTCGTGGTGGGGAGATGGAGTTGGCGGCAGAGATTCCCGGAGATGAAGTTCCCGGCTGAGCCAGAGTCGAGGAGGGCGTGTACTGGAAAGGAGATACCGGAGGCAGTAAGTTTTACAACAGTGGTGAGGGGTTGCATATTGACTATTGAAGGCTTGCTGACACTCACCATAGGTCATGGTGGGTGAATGGGGCATGCCGCGATTACATGCCCTCCAGCTCCACAGTACAAACACAAGCTCTGGCTCAGCCGTTTCTTTTTGTTTTCATTTTGAAAAGCTTATCTTTGCTGTTTACCTCAGGTTATGCTATGGAGGCTCTCTTTTTTCTTTTTGATTCCTCAGTGTTTGCTAAATGTTCTGTAATTTATTAGTCATTATATAGCCCAATACAGCGTGCAGGCCTATGTCATGCCTCATCTTATTGTTTTTGTTAATAACGTTTTGTAAGCTAGTTTGTCATTGAATCTTACTGTTTTATTGTTGTTGTGCATTTTAATTAAAAATAATGAATCCATCTTTTTTTTTTTTGTCTTAAAAGGTGAAAGGTGTATAGATGTAAACAAAACAGACAATTATATTTTATTGTAAAACCTGACAAAATCATGAAATCGAAAGGGACAGCATCCGAAGCCCGGCTTATAACATATCAAAAGAGGAACTCCCATTCACAAAATTCAAATCACAAAATTCTACTGATGAAAAAGAACGAGTTGAATGTTAACTACTTTTGTTTCCATATAACTATTATCTAGGATAAAAGTTCATAGCAAAACGAGTTGCGCGGTGTCCCCACCAATTTTCAAAGCAAAGTTAAGCCACTGGATCTTGGTATTATTCAGATTCACAGTAGATTTACAGTTTTTAATGTCGGTTTTCAATGCATTGACTTCTTCAAACTTCTTCTTGAGACCCTCAATACTCACAGTGTTTTTGGTTCTCAATTTACCGAGATTGTCTGCACTCTCCTTGATTTTAGATGTCAAAGCCACAATTATGTTATCTTGCAATTCTGTCAGCGAAATGTCCCCTCGAGATTTCTTTTTCTGAGGTTTCACAGGCGTATCTTGGTTAGAGTCACTCGCTGACTCGAGGACTGGACTCTCACTCCGAGAGAGATCGGGACATTGTTGGCTGTATTCATGGTCAGTTATGAAATGTTAGGCAGATTCAACTCCAGCACCGAAATGAATGCCAATTTCCATTTCTTCCGTAAGGACATTAGAAGTAGAGCACTTATTTTTCCCTTTGCGCTTCATCATGCAGTCCGCAGCATCCATGTGCAAGAAGACTTAACGGCTGTCAAGTTAGAAAACTTAAATTAAACAAAGCAAAACTATAAGCGACTTTGCTTAAAAAAAAATGCCTAATGCATAATTAAACGATATCTTTGCGACCAGGTTTAATTTTAAGTTAAAACTTGGGAATGGAAAGGATAAATGCATCAGCTGCACATAATTGCTTCCTCTGTTTTTTTTTGTACTGTTGTTGCCGCTATCTTGCGCAACCCCACAATACCAAAGTGCAAGTTTTTGAAAACGCCACCATTATCGTTTAGTTCTCGCTGGTAAATAAGGCCAAATGGCATCTTTTGAAAATGATGATGTCATGCGCGTGCGTAGTACGTGTTACGTATGTAGACATGCGCAGTACGTGTCGATTTTAAAGGCAAGCGCGAACAAACATAAACAACAATGGCGGAGTACTGGTTACTGTTGTTGACTTGCTCAAGAGTTTGTAAGGCTTCTTCAGCAATAGTGTGGATTTACCTAAAACCAAATATTAACCAACATCGGAGAGTGGCGCACTATAAATATAAAGTCACTTCCCTACAGGTACTGTTTACTAACAAGGTGACAGCGCCAACTACTGGCCTGGCATACGTAATGCAGTGTTTTTGGCCGTTTTCGCGGATATGTGTAAATGTAACGGAGGCCAGCGAGTAGGTGCTGTGCAGGTAAACCTCACTCCCCTGGTCTCAAGAAACGCTGTAATCTTTAGCCTCCTTGTTAGTTTGTCCGCCTCACATGCCGGAGACCCTGGTTCGAGACCCACTCGGAATGAGATTGCGAGGTGTGGCGGTGAGGACCCGGGAGAGAGGGGTTACATAAATGCGAATCGTTTTGAAAACGTTGTCGTGTATACGTGAAACTTTTTAAAAATGCAAGGGAAAAACTTTTCAGTTTTTGACTACATCGTTGTCTGTAAACGTAGCCTTAGTTTCTCTATGAGCTGGGCTCTTTCTCTATTAGCCTCACAGTGTAAAAGCACAACTGTCTCTGACATTTCACAATGAGTAAAATCTAATTCTCTTTCTCTCTATAGAAAGAATAATTAAGTTTGGTATGCCCAACACAGAGCCATGTTATATGTCCTTTTTCCATATTTACACCTTTTTTATCCCAACTTTAGATTAGATATTAAAAATGTCTCCCTTTCATCTCTATATTCCTTTTTTTTTGCCACATCTTTTTTAAGCCTGTTTTAATAATTATTTTTTTGGGATGTGATTTTAACATCAATATTGTAGCCACCTCATTGCTCTCACCTCTACATGTGGTATTCATACAGATGAGATGTTTAATCCTTATTTGACTTATTCTATACAAATGTTGTAGTATTTAATTTCTTGTCTAAACTTGTTCATAATATGATAAATAAACACATTAAAATGAATCAGAGCAAACTGACATCAAAACCTTAAACTGACATTAATCAAAAGCCAGAGAAAACAAATAAGATTTGAGAACAGATTTAAAACTGGCTAGTGAAGGAGCAAGTCTCACATTTACAGGCAAATATTTGAAGTACATATTTTTGAATACTCTTATAATATTTTTAAATTTTGATTCAGAGAATGGAGAATGGTTAGAGAGTCGGACTTCGCAGGTTCGAGTCTCAATACCGGCAGGGATTTTAGGTGGGGGGAGTGAATGACCAGCACTCTCTCCCACCTTCAATACCACGACTGAGGTGAGACCCTTGAGCAAGGCACCGAACCCCCAACTGCTCCCCGGGTGCCGCAGCAAAAATGGCTGCCCACTGCTCCGGGTGTGTGTGTGTATGGTCGTGTTGTGTGTGTTAGTGTAGTGTTAAATACTAACATGTGTGTGTGCACTTGGATGGGTTAAATGCAGAGCACAAATTCAGAGTATGGGACACCATACTTGGCCACACGTCCTTTCCTTTCCCTTTTCCTTTCTAAATACATTTTTAGAAACACCTCTTTGGTTTTCATTTATTTCACTGTGAAGCTGAAGATCTACAGTTGGGTATATATCTTATAAATCTTTCTGGGTTTGTGTTTTTTTATGCAGTTGAGACAGTTAATAAGGGAATGTCTTTTTGACAAGATCACTTAAAGACACAAAGATTTCACCAGGGAATAAAAAATGTGTAGACTTGCAGCACTACCTTTCACAGACGTGTTTATACACAGTACTTATTATCCATGTTATACTTAATGGTAATTTTTTAATTATTTTTAAGAATTATTTTAACCCTTCATAATAACACAAACATGCACTACACATTAATAAAACACAAACATTCTTCATATTTAAATGGTATTTAGTTATTTGTAGACAAACTTAATAGAGTGCACTTCCATGAAAACCGATGGTTTGTAAAAGCTGTCATTATACATGTTTGGGTTGAGTTTTCGTTACATCTTTTTACCAGCAGATGCTGCCAGCCTGTGGAATTTCAAGCGGTTCTTAACAGAATCATTTGACAAAGTAATTTGTTCAATTTATTCAGAGCTTAATCTTCGGTTTTCCTGCCAATTCCCATCTTAAAGATGATGTTTATTCTTAGCCTGTTTCTGTACCTTCCATTATATCTCCTTGTGTAAACCAAGTTGAAGGTGAGTCCCCGACCTTTTTGCTTACTAATGTACCAGACTATCCAAGTACTCAAAATAGAAGCATGCTTCTGTACATCACTGTTTTTTGTCATGCACACAGATAAGGAATGCAGTTCGTCTGTCTTAGAGGAATCAGTTTGTTGTTCAGTTCACCGATTCATACTATATTTTATTTTGCTGAGAAGTCACATTTGTGAAACAATTTGTTTGACAGTTCATGCCAAACAATTCCCAGATTCTTCCTGATCTCAAATCCTTGCGTGGCATTTACATTCTTGTGGCAAAAGATGGCAGTTCTGCTGTTCTTTATAATGTTTTCAACTCCCATTTAGTTCAGCTCATTATATAAAATTGTTATTTTACTTTTTCAACAGTAAATAGGCTACATTACCTATGAATAATGTATACAGATGTCACCCTAATTGTATGTTTTGCCCTGCTTTGAGCAACATACAATGGAACAGAAAAATCTTTTTACACTTTTATTTACAGCACCACAAGAGAAAGACTCCCTACAGTGTGGATAAAGGGTTTATAATCAATTTATAACCATGGGTTTTCAAAGTGAACGACAGCAGGGTTCCCTTTGGACATAACATACACAATGCCGCCTCCTTCCACCACAATAATTTTTATTGTTGTTGACATTTTGCCAAGTAAGTTGTCCCATTCTCAGAATTTGTGCTCTGCATTTAAACCTATCCAAGTGCACACTGCTGTGACACCCAGGGAGCAGTTGGGTTGCTTGGTGTCATGCTCAAGGGTCTCACCTCAGTCGTGGAGGGTGGAAGAGAGCACTGGTCAGTCACTCCCCCCATCTACAATCCCTGCCGTTACCAAGACTCGAACCTGCAGCCTTCGGGTTACAAGTCTGACTCTCTAATCATTAGGACACAACTGCCTACAATTGAAACTAATTTTCAATATCATTTTCAATAGTAATTCAGTTCCCTAAACAGCTTATTTGACATGTATATGAATTTTACTATCAGTTGGAAAAGTGAGTGGATGGGTGTAACTAATTTCATTGCAGGTCATTTCCTTAAAAGTCCATCTGTTCAGCTGTGTAGCAGGTGCATCACAAATCAACATAATATCAGCTAATATATTCATCAGTATGTGGTCTTTTCTCTTAAATTTCATCTGCATGGAGGGTAAGATACACAAATTATAAGCAGGTGTTAATTGTATTCAGGTAGGTGGAATTTTCTTTAACTGCATGTCCACGAAATGGTTTCAAAATGTGTCTGGCGACTCACAGTTCCATGCCACTATATCCATTCATGAAGAAGCAAACAATCATGAAGAAAAAACATTAATTTTTGTGTGAAAATGCAAACAAACATGTGACCAATAAGAATCATAAATTATGCTTCATCTATGGTAATTATACACAATAACAAATCTAATCTGAAACAATGCACACACAGTATATGAATGTTCGTTTTATAGTCAAATTTAGTTTTTAAGAAGTTTGACCATTCATAGATCAGGAAAAAGTTAAACATTTACATAACATTACACACGAGTCACCTTAAAAATGTTCTTGATGTTCACACACAGCTCATTTTAGCTCATTTTTTTTGTTTGTTTGTTGCAAAACTTTGCAAAAAACTATAAATAATTGATTGACGTGTTCACCTAAAAAGTGCCATATTTGTTAGTTTCACTCTTCAAGGTAAAAAACGAAACAAAAAACCTCTGGTCAAAGCCAATTCATTTACATACACTGTTTGAATTCACAAAATGCACAATTTCCTTTATACCTCTTTAGATCATGCTGTGTCAGACCTATAGTGTTGCAATACTGACATTTTGGCGACAATGTGGTGGCTCATTAACTTTCTGTGATGGTCCAATAATGGATAAAATGTTGTTTATAAAATGTTGCTTTACTTACAGTGCATGCATTAAATAAATACAGGTCCACTTGCAATTAGTGTTCTGGTACTGTGTTCAGTAACCACTAGATGTCCCATTTAAAACCTGAAACAAAACAAGTTGAGAGTCACTTGTTAATGGCTGAGAATCATTTGACTATTACTTCTAACATATTAGGTTTTGTCTCGTATAACTAGTTAACGGTATGATGGAGGTAACTGTAACCATTTGTTTACCTGTATATGTAATCAATCTGCATCTAGCAGTCAAAGATCTAGAGACGTTCAAATACTGTGGATGTTTGAAAGTGCTAGTCGAAGCACTCGTGTTGCACAGATGCATCAAAGCAACATTTACACTCATTACAATACAGAGTGATTAAGAGACAGACATTTTATCCACCTCTAAGGCATTAATCTGGACTCTCTCCTCTCAACTTAATGGCCATAGGCACAAAATTGGATTTTAAATTATGTTAGACAGGCTTTTGAGAGTAAAGGTGATGAAACAAGGGGCAACTTTTTTGAGTAATGTTGCTGGGCAATGATGCTTGGGCACTTTCCCATTGAGAATGGGCAACAAATTTCTATCTGGATACTTTGGTCGGTATGGGGAAAAACAAAAAAAAAAAAAAAAAAATCCTGTGTCTACCCTAGTTGCCCGTTGTCGGGAACATTGCCCAGCAACATTGCTCAAAATGTTGCCCTGTGTATCATCACATTAAAGGGGTCATATGATGTTGCTAAAAAGAACATTATTTTGTGTATTTGGTGTAATGAAATGTGTTTATGCGGTTTAAGGTTAAAAAAAACATTATTTTCCACATACTGTACATTATTGTTTCTCCTCTATGCCCCGCCTTTCTGAAACGCGTCGATTTTTACAAAGCTCATCGGTCTGAAAAAGCGAGGTGTGCTGTGATTGGCCAGCTAGCCAGTGCGTTATGATTGGCCGAATACCTCAAGCGTGTTACGCCCTTACCATACTGTGATGATGCCCTATCTGGCCAGAGCGACGAGACAAAAACAATAAAACCCATTATAAACGAGGCATTTGTTGCATCCAGTGGGGACATAATTATGGATTATAATGACTTATACTATCTTTTTACACGTTGCGTTGCATCGCTCCGCGTAAACAAAACCATGTCTGCATTTATGATCTGAGAAATGACAAACAACAAGAGCTACACTACACTGCCCAAAAAACTTGCTTTAAATATAAAAAATATAAAATATAAAACTCTTTAAATATAAAAAACGTACTTTACAGTCTGTGAGTCAGAACAGCCGACTTGTAGTCTACTCTACCAGATCAGGAACGGTCCTCCATAAAATGTGCTGCACCCATCTGAATATTTGGGTTGAAGTGTTCTGGAAAAGTGTTGTAAATACAACTTAACCACTGATTTCTAGTTGTGTCCTCTTTTGGAAGGCCAAACAAAGTAGTTTCGCTTTCACAGCGAAACACAGCGTCACACATGGTGGGCTAGAGTGAGGAACGGCCGGCTGGCTGAGTGAGCAGAGGCGGCGGATTCTACGAAGGAGCGTCCGGAGGGCTTGCGGCAACCACCTGGGAAAAGCACCAGGCCCAGACTGTGTTACACCAGTCTGTCTGAAATCCTGTGCTGACCAGCTGGCCCCCATCTTCACACAGATCTTCAACTGATCACTGGAGCTGTGCGAAGTCCCTCCATGCTTCAAACGCTCCACCATCATCCCCATCCAAAGAAACCAAATACTGGACTTAATGCTACAGAACCTGTGGCTCCACGTCGTGGTCATGAGTTTTTTGAACAACTGGTGCTGGCCCACATGAAGGACATCACTGGACCCTTGCTGGATTTTCTTCAGTTTGCCTACAGAGCAAACAGTCTGTGGACGATGCAGTAAACATGGAACTGCATTATGTTCTGCAACATCTAGACAGACCAGGGACTTATGTGAGGATCCTGTTCGTGGACTTCAGCTCGGCCTTTAACACCATCATCCCAAACCTCCTCCTGCCCAAACTAACTCACCTCTCCGTGCCCACCTCCATCTGTCAGTGTATCATCAGTTTCCTGACAGACAGGCAGCAGCTAGTTAGGCTGGGAAAATACACATCCAGCACCCGTACGTTCAGCACTGGAGCTCCTCAGGGTTGTTTTCTCTCTCCACTGCTCTTCTCCCTGTACAACAACGACTGCACCTCTAAAGACCCCTCTGTGAAGCTCCTGAAGTTTGCAGATTACACCACACTCATCGGCCTCATTCAGGACGGTGACGAGTCTGCTTACAGACAGGAGGTCGAGCAGCTGGCTGTCTGGTGCAGTCTCAACAACCTGGCGCTCAACACGCTCAAAACTGTGGAGATGACCGTGGACTTCAGGAGAAACCTCCCTGTACTCCCCCCACTCACCATCATGGATATCACTGTGACTGCAGTGGAGTCATTCAGATTCCTGGGCACTACAATCTCTCAGGACCCGAAGTGGGACACTCACATTGACTCCATTGTGAAAAATGCCCAGCAGAGGTTGTACTTCCTTCGCCAACTGAGGAAGTTCAACCTGCCACAAGAGCTGCTGAAACAGTTCTACTCCAGCCTCATTGAATCCATCCTCTGCACTTCAATAACTGTCTGGTTCAGCTCAGCTACCAAATCTGACCTCAGAAGACTACAGAGGGTAGTCCGGACTGCTGAGCGAATCATTGGTACAACCCTCCCTTCTCTCCAAGAACTGTACTTATCCAGAGTGAGCAAAAGGGCTGGCAAATCACTCTGGACCCCTCACATCCAGCACACTCCCTCTTTGAACTGTTGCCATTTGGTCGACGCTACAGAGCTCTGAGCAGCAGAATGGCCAGACACAGGAACATTTTCTTCCCTCAGGCAATCCATCTCATGTACACTTAACAATAACTGTGGAACACACAACACTATTATACACTCATACACTTATTTATCTAACACTCATACTCAGTCTACACCTCAAGTTTGCACATAATATACAGTACCTGTAAATACAAAAAAAACTGTCTATTGTAATGTACCTGCACATACAACTGTCAATTTATCTATTTTTATTCCTTATTTACTTGTTCTATTTTTTTTATATATATATAGTTTATTTTTCTGGGTTTTTTTTGTTCTTTCACTGTCATTCTTTTACACTGTGGAAGCTTCTGTCATGAAAACGAATTCCTTGTATGTGTAAACATACCTGGCAATAAAGCTCATTCTGATTCTGATTCTGATTCTGATGTGGACGGACCTCGGCTGGACTCTGGCTTCTCCACGGTAAGCCGTCCGTGTCCACAGCGCACAGGTTGTTGTATTCCCTCAGCGACCATCACGGATCAGCTCCAGGCATGACAAAGTTTATATTGTCCTCTTTTGGAAGGCCAAAAAGTAGTTTCGCTTTCACAACGAATCACACAGTGCCTTCACGACATGGCGGCGGCAACAACAATACTACAGCAAGAATAAAAGTTACGCCTTCTTTCTTTGCGTGAACATTTGGGTGGCATTATGCAAATCTTCCCACACAGTGAAGTAGACATGTGGGGGTGTGTTAGAACAGCCGTTTTTAGGAGGGCGTGGTTGACTCTTAACTTTTATAAAGAATATGTCTTTGGATTTCAGACTTTAGTCTTTGCAACTTTACAGATCTTCTTTATGCACCAAGAACTTGTAACACTCCAAAGAGAAAGGAACAATTTTAATAGCATCATATGACCCCTTTAAGGTTTCAGAAGAACACTCATACCGTCTCATGACTGTGGGACAGGTGTCACTTCCTCTTGATGATGATAGAGAAACAGAAGATCTTTACTCAAAGTTCATGCTGCTTGCTTCAGAACCAGGTACAGCACTGAATATGTGAAACTCATTCAAATGTCCATCAGCATGGGGGCTCTAATCTTGGTTTTCATGAGTGTGCAGGGTAAGGTTTTTTCTTTTTTTTAATAATAATGTTCTGATTTGTTTTAATATCCCACAGCAAGAAATATATATTTTCAAACATATATTTACATACTGGTAAACATACATAGTAAACATACTGGTTACTCCACTGCACACCACCTTTTATACCATTAAATATATTTTATATATTTTATAATATAGGAAAATATAGCCAAAATATATTTGTTAAAATAATTTTCTAAATAGATTTATGTAAATAGATTTTCTACCAATACATTTTTGTATATTTTTTAAAAATATATTTTTAAGTTTTCTTGCCACTGAAATACATTTCAAAATATATTTTGGTATATGAAGTTTGAAACTAAATATATTTTCTTTTTCAAAAATATATTTCATTGAGCTTCATTGTTTACAACTTATATTTAGCATATATTTAAAATATATTTTGGCAACAAAATATATGTATTTTTTTCAGTATGGGATTCTCTCATTTGGTAACTTATTGAAACATTTTTAACAGATGGTGTTAGTAGTCAATATTCAAACAATTCTCACATTAAATCTCAAACTAAGTTGCAGTTCATCTCACATGGGCACACGAGTACAACCGAGCAAACATCTTGCTACATGACTTGCTACAATATATAAAGTCTCGAGACGATATTCACAGAAAGCTAATTACAACACTAGAATTATATAAATAACTAAACAGTATTTCATATATTTGACACGTCATGCTATAATTCAGTGTGGCATTTCAAAATAATTAGCATCAGATTTCCTAATTTGTTGTAGTTTACAGTGCATCTGTAAAGTATTCACAGCGCTTCACTTTTTCCCAATTTTGTTGTTACAGCCTTATTCCAAAATTGATTAAATTCATTATTTTCCTCAAAATTCTACAAACGATACCCCATAATGACAGACACAGTTTGTTTGAAATCTTTGCAAATTTATTAAAAATGAAAAACAAAAAAAATCACATGTACATAAGTATTCTTTTAATACTCATAACTTTTCCATGACACTCAAAATTGAGCTCAGATGCATCCTGTTTCCACTGATCATCCTTGAGATGTTTCTACAAATTGATTGGAGTCCACCTGTGGTAAATTCAGTTGATTGGACGTGATTTGGAAAGGCACACACCTGTTTATATAAGGTCCCACAGTTAACAGTGCATGTCAGAGCACAAACCAAGCCATGAAGTTCAAGGAATTGTCTTTAGACCTCAGAGACAGGATTGTATCGAGGCACAGATCTGGGGAAGGGTACAGAACAATTTCTGCAGCATTGAAGGTCCAAGTGAGCACTGTGGCCTCCATCATCCGTAAATGGAAATAGTTTGGAACCACCAGGACTCAGGCCAAATTGAGCGATCGGGGGAGAAGGGCCTTAGTCAGGGAGGTGACCAAGAACCCGATGGTCACTCTGACAGAACTCCAGCATTTCTCTATGGAGAGATGAGAACCTTCCAGAAGAACAACCATCTATGCAGCACTCCACCAATCAGGCCTGTGTGGTAGAGTGGCCAGACGGAAGCCACTCCTCAGTAAAAGGCACATGACAGCCCGCCTGAAGGACTCTCTTTGATGAAACAAAGATTGAACTCTTTGGCCTGAATGGCAAGCGTGATGATTGGAGGAAACCAGGCACCGCTCATCACCTGCCCAATACCATCCCTACAGTGAAGCATGGTGGTGGCAGCATCAAGCTGTGGGGGTGTTTTTCAGCTGCAGGACTGGGAGACTAGTCAGAATCGAGGGAAAGATTAATGCAGCAATGTACAGAGACATCCTTGATGAAAACCTGCTCCAGAACGCTCTGGACCTCGGACTGGGGCGACGGTTCATCTTCCAACAGGACAACAACCCTAAGCACACAGCCTAGATGACAAAGGAGTGGCTACGGGACATCTCTGTGAATATCCTTGAGTGGCCCAACCAGAGCCCAGACTTGAACCCGATTGAACATCTCTGGAGAGATCTGAAAATGGCTGTGCACTGACGCTCCCCATCCAACCTGATGGAGCTTGAGAGGTCCTGCAAAAAAGAATGGGAGAAACTGCCCAAAAAATAGGTGTGCCGAGCTTGTAGCATCATACTCAAAAAGACTTGAGGCTGTAATTGGTGCCAAAGGTTCTTCAACAAAGTATTGAGCAAAGGCTGTGCATACTTATGTAAATGTGAATGTTTTTTTTTTTTTTTTTTTTTTTTGAATATATAAATTTACAAAGATTTCAAACCAACTTCTTTCACGTTGCCATTATGGGGTATTGCTTGTAGAATTTTGAGGAAAATAGTTAATTTAATCCATTTTGGAATAAGGCTGTAACATAACAAAATGTGGAAAAAGTGTAGCGCTGTGAATACTTTCTGGATGCACTGTATAACAAAAACAACAAATAAGCTCTGTAATATATTTATATTTAGAATATGTACTCTGCAACAAAAAAAAAACAAATTTCTATTATAACAAAGAGGCTTCTTTCTATGTGGTCTGTTGTATATAAAAATATATTATTTAATTACATGTGGACGTGACATGTGGCCAAGTATGGTGACCCTTACTCTGAATTAGTGCTCTGCATTTCACCCATCCAAGTGCACACACACCCACACCCCTGGAGCAGTGTGCAGCCATAATGCTGTGGCACCCGGGGAGCAGTTGGGGGTTCGGTGCCTTGCTCAAGGGTCTCACCTCAGTCGTGGTATTGAAGGTGGAGAGAGTGCTGGTTATTCACTCCCCCCACCTATAATTCCTGCCGGACCTGAGACTCAAACCCGCAACCCTTCGGGTTACAAGTCCTCTAACCATTAGAAATAGTTCCTTCAACTAGTAACTAGTGCCCATATTCACTTTTTATAGTGTACATACCATTGCACATTTTTGTTGTTAAAAAATAGACAATATATGCAAAATGTTTTTTAATATTTGTATATATATTTTTTTTACATGTTTGTGTTTGGGGCTTTAGAATGTTAGAACTAGTTAACAAAATTTAGCTTTTTTCCGGTTTAATTTAGTAAATTAGCACATCTCACAGCTAATGATAATTAGGGACACTAATACATAATCTGATCATTTCTTTTATGAGATGCGAATGTTTTTCTCTGCATGTTTACTTTCTGTTGTTACATCACAAGAATCAGTTTAGCCAACACATATACTGTAAGTAACAGTGAGGAAAGCATTTAAGGTGATACAAATGTTTTTATTTAATCTTTTTTATCTTTCAACTGTTTTGGTTCTGCTTCCATCTTCCAATCCATTCAACTGGCAATTCTGCATAACCAGTTTTACTCTGAAGACATTTTGTTGTATGATTATGCAGATTCTAAGAAATACACTGTTGTAAATGCCTGTATTCAGAGAAGTCTAACAAAATGTACAGTCTTGAGTAACACTTGAATATATTTTAAATAATATAAATACAATGCAAATCATCAACAGAATGCACAGACAATACAAAAATCTTAAAATGCTACTCACAATTCATACAGTAACAGCAAATAAAGTCTCAAGTGGCAATTATCTTGGCCCAAAACCAACAGCTTATATTAACGATTAAGTCATAAAATTGCTTTTCAGATACACACAATCTTGAATCTCCACTTGTAAGTGAGGGTTTGAAGAAATATCAGCAAATCACATGATCACACACATGATCCCAAAATCAGCAGCTGATTTTCAAATGGAAAATCCCTCTTACTGTTACTGAACTGAATGTTTAAATCTAATATATATCTATCTAGCTTACTAAATCTAGCTTACTCCTCAGAGATCACAAAAGCTACAATAAGCGCTGTTGTTTATGACAAGTTAATGACAAGAGAATGTGCTACAGTATCTGAAGAGTCCTTACCAGGTCAAGAAAATATGATCATATTACCCCAATTTTACAGTCTCTGCACTGGCTACCTGTTAAGTTCAGTATCAGTTACAAAATATTGCTACTTACTTTTAAGGCCCTAAATGGTTTAGCTCCTGGGTAACTAGTCTTCTATCACTCTACTTTTGGTAGTACCTAGGATAGCAAAGTCCACTAAAGGAGGTAGAGCTTTTTCGCATTTGGCTCTCAAACTCTCGAATAGCCTTCCTGATAACGTTCGGGGTTCAGACACACTCTCTCTGTTTAAATCTAGATTAAAGACATCTCTTTGGCCAAGCATTCACATAATGTATCTAATTACCTTGTACTTCAGTTACATCTGATCAAATGCACATTATCATTCTTGTGCTTGGGTTGAACTTGAATACATCATTTTTTGTTTAGATGGAACAGCAGCTACGCTAATTTTTCTCTATTTCCTTCTCTGTTTCCGTGGTAACTAGGATTTACAGCAGAAGCTTCAGTCTGGATCCAGCCCTTACAAAGACCTGAGATGACCGAACACCTGATACGAGAGAGCCACCCTCAGAGGACCTCAGATGATGCCAACCCTCAGACAGCATACAAAACTACCAAATTTTGCTATAAGTTTGATCGCAACATATAATCATTACTGTCAATAGTGTTCACCGTCTGTTTTATTACATGACATTAACTAACTGCTTGATTTTTACCTTACATTTCTGCCATATGGACATCAACTTGAGACAGTCACCACTGATAAGCTATTACTAAATATAATGTAGAAACTTTAATTTTCTGTAAAGCTGCTTTGCAACGATTTGCATCGTGAAAAGCGCTATACAAATAAACTTGAATTGAATTGACCTGTATGAATCCTTAAAAACTAATAAATAATTCAGCTACCAATTTATATGCCAAAATGAAATAAGTGTGCTTTTTCTTTGCAAATTAATTATATAAAACCAAGGTATTTTTAGTGTACAATGGTGCTACAAATAAAAGCATTGGTCATTAAGCCAATCATACTGATGGCTATTAGACTATTAAACTATTAGATTAAACAGGATTTCTAAACCTTTGGCTCCATCTAGTGGCCATAATTATTATGCCAAAAAAAAAATAATAATAATAAAATGACAAACGGGACACCCTAAGATTTTGTGGAGTTCAAGGATACATAATAATTGTTATAATTAACAGCTGTTGTGCCAGTAAGCTGCCGCTCAAAGCCAACAGATTCACCTGGAATCTCTTGGGAAAACAGCACCAGTCATTATACTCCTCAGTGAGTGAAACGACATTTTGATTCCTTATAGTCGACCCGTCTTGTTATTCCATTCAGCTTAGTCCTGCACTGGATGAGCTAATTATAAGTAAGTGGCATGATCATCTATGCCACCTGCTGGCTTCAGTGTCTATCTATTGTGGCACTTTGTCAAAAGTTGCCTGTAAGTCAATAGAAAAGCACAATTAATGGATGCCATGCAAATGCGGTGAAAATAATGATGTAGATGCTAAAATATAAACTATAACTACTTGAGGGTTATAATATCCAACCATTCCATTGTCAGTGCACAATACAATTACACCAACCTGATATTTGCTGGATAAAATCCAGTAATTTCTTACCAATTTCTTACTAATTACTTTCTTACTAAAGACATTACTCTTGTCTTCCTTTGTGCCGTTTTCACATGTATGAATGATCCTGAAGACATTATTTGATGCCTAATCCTGATTTCAAGGCTAGAACTATAAAGAAACATGGGCCAGATGTTTTGTGTTACAACTGAGGATGCTTTACTGCATTCAAACAGCAACAAAAATGGCAGATTTTGTGAAAAAAAAGCTTATTTATTTTTATAAACCTGTGTTTGCGTTAAAAATTAAATAGAGCATTTGAACATTTTTCCACTCCTGTGCAGATTGTAAGTTAAATAATAAATGTGAAATACTTATTTTTGTCATTAAAACCTTTGCTTCTGTTATTTTGCATTAAAGCGGATCCATTTATGTTTTTTTGTTTTTTGTAAATATCTTCCTTCTTATTTTGTAAAATGTACATGATGGAAAGTTTTTATTGATATTTTTGAATGCAGCATCAAATTAGGTAATATTAGGCCTTTTTTTTAAGATTCAAGGCTATTTTCAATGTCATCATAAGACAGGTTAAGATAAATTGCCCTGCAATGATACATGCCTTCCCATTTTTCCTATAAATGACATCAACGACAGCACAAATGATGACCACTAAAGCGAGGACCAGTGCAGCTGAGCTTATGCCTGCAGTAAATGATTCACTGTCCACGGCAGATGCTGGTTGTTCTGGGCTGATGGTCCTGAGTACCCAACAAGAACAAAAAAAAAACGTAAGTGATTTCTTACAAATAACTGTTATGTACAGGGATTTTCACGATTTAGGTAAAAATGCATATATGCACAAGGGAAGAGTTATAGGGGTATGGTGGAAGTTTAGAGAAAAGCAATTTAAAATTAAATAAGTTTAAAGTTAAATAAATTAAAAGTTATAAATAAAAAATTATCTACATAAGTACATAAACAATTAATTAAATTAGATTTTAAAAAAACATATAAATGATACATCTGACAGTACAGTTTACCCAGTAAAATTTCAGATTTGGGGTCCCGCATGATGCTGATTATATTTGAGGTTCCGTGGCATCTAAGAGATTGAAAACCCCTGTTCCAAATCACCCAAATAACATGAAGGTGCTCAAGTGAGTTTGATTGTGAGCTCTCAAGATCAGTCTGCACACAACAATCCAGATATCAGTCGATTAATCAATCTGTCTATCAGTGGCGGAGCCAGGATGTTTTCACAGGGGTGGCCAGGGAGTGGCCAGCAGTCTGGGGTGGCACAGAAATCTTCATTATTTCAATATAAAAATGTGATTGACTATAAAGTATTGGAATGTTTTAGTGCCTAAAACACAACTGAATACAATTAATTTCTACTAAATTGTAATTGAGATATGTGTGGATTAGATGAAGTAATGCTGAGTGAATATATCAATGTGTGTATTACTCCCCACCTCCAGGTATTTTAATAAAGGGACTCACTAAAGCTTTATTGCTCAGTCAGCTTGGCTCTGGTTCTCTAAACCCCCAAAAGCTTGTTCTCCATCATTGCATACTCATTGATGAGACATGTAGATAGTGATAAGAATTGGTTAATAAAAAAAAAAGGACGGAAGTCAACTGCACATAAATGCCAGAATATAAAATGAGTTATTTTATGCATTTAAATTGTTTCATTTTCGTTTGTAAAAAAAATAAAAGTAGCCCATGTTTTCTAGTATAAGTGCAGTGTTCATATTTACTTGTGCATTAAATTACAAAAATCTCGAATTGCACAATATTTCAGTACATGCATTTGAGAGACGTTCTTGTGTGTTGCGTATACATGCAGTTTGCAGCTTTAATCGCCTTTTTGGTAATTTCACGCCTTAACTGACGACAGAACTACATTGTATGTTCATAGTTTCTTGTTAGCTTTATTTATGATGAACCGGTTTGTTTTTATAGTTTATGGGGACTCTCCATAGGCGTAATGGTTTTTATACTGTACAAACTGTATTTTCTATTGCCCTACACCAACTCTACACCTAAACCAACCTCTCACAGGAAACTTTCTGCATTTTTAGATTTTCAAAAAAACTCATTCTGAATTATTTATAAGCCTTGTGAATTACGGGGACACTGAAAATGTCATCATAAATCACCTTCTCATTGTAATACCTATGCCATACCCATGTCATTATACAAATTTGTGTCCTCATAAACCACATAAACATACACACACACACACAAACAGCAGCATAATTTTAAAAGTAAGAATCAAAATGTACACAATAATTAAATTGAAGTTTATAAAATGAACAATTCACTATTATGCCCATTTTGTCATGACAATCCTGTATGAAAACTTACAAAATGAACAATTCACTCTTGGGCACATTTTGTTATGACAATCCTACAAAAATGACTCCCCTGAACACAAGATGAAATATTATGAAGGGTACTCTGGAAGCTTCTGATTGTTCCAGGAGATTGTTGAGGGCCTTTCCTCGTCCTCTTCCTCCATTATAAGGAAAAGAGACTCTTCCACCGGCCCCCTGAGCAGATGTCTGTTGTAATTGAGCCATTTCACAACTTCTGTGAGATTACTGGGATCTCCAGAATATTAAAGGAAAATGTAACTTTAATATTTCTTATTAATGTGTGTATATATATACTGTATATATATTACA
This sequence comes from Sinocyclocheilus anophthalmus, assembly GCA_018155175.1. Classification (NCBI taxonomy): domain Eukaryota; kingdom Metazoa; phylum Chordata; class Actinopteri; order Cypriniformes; family Cyprinidae; genus Sinocyclocheilus; species Sinocyclocheilus anophthalmus. Next base: position 14,923 of record JADLZN010001024.1, on the reverse strand, counting down.
TAATCTAGAGATAGATTGATAGATTTGAGACATACCTCACAAGCGTAGTCTGTTATCCACTTGCAATTGCATTTGGATTGTCACAATTTATGCGCCCACATGTGGAAAACACATTTGAAAATACAATTTGCAATTCCTTTTGAAAAAAGTCCTGAATATCTTCCATAGGGTATAATAAAAACTCTTTAAAACATCTTAAAATGATATAAATGATCAATAAATGTGTAATATGTTTGGGTTCCATAAACATATTTTCAGTTTGGTGTTTTCCACTTAAAACAATTAACACTGTGCTAAACATATAGTTGTATAAAAAATTCAGGAAATATTTTCTGGAAATTTTCTTTTTTTTTCTAAACCCAACTTAAGCTTTCATTTAATGATATTCAACAAATAATAAAAACCAGATATTGCTTTATTCAAAGAAGGTTTTCAATGAATTTTCAATGAAGGTGTTTTTAATTGTATCACTTGTTTTGTATTTTATATTATAGGCATTTAATTTTGTATTAAATATATGTTCTTTACATTTGTGGTGTGTCTGTCTTCTAAACATCTTGTCGTGTATGTTATATCTCATAATCAGGCAAAAAAAGACTTCTAAAGGTGACTAAAAGCAGATGATTACGCTGGACAGATTTCTGAGAGCATAAGAATGGTCAAACACTGGCATCTTGTGGTGATTAACTGAATATCTTGCAAAAATGTTAGCAATAAAAAAAATAAAATTTAACAATGTGGCTGATCAGCCTGACACACTGCAACATATATTTAATTAGAAGAGGGTCATATTTACATTTATATTTACATTTGTGTACATTGTTTCACTCACCTACACTTTCATGCTAGTGCTGCAATGTTACAGACCGCTCTAGAGAATTAGATATTCCACTTAAAAAATATGAATCAAACTATTTAATGCATGAAAAATCTCATTTAACTTAAGTTTTAATTTAGAAAATAGACATAAAAGGATGGTTCATTGTTTTTTTTGCATGGCAATTAAAGGGATAGTTCACCCAAAAAGTAAAATTCTGTCATTATTTACTCATCCTCAAGTTGTTTCAAAAGGTATGAAATTCTTTCTTCAGCTAAACACAATGTTTTGAAGAATATGGACAGACTGACTTCTGCCTTATGTTCCTGCCCGCTCATTACGATCTTCTAGTGAGGGATTGTTAGTCACCCCAAAGTTTTGTCTGGTGACTATGGGAGCTAGGGCTTTCAGTGTTGTGGCTCCCAGATTGTGGAATGCTCTTTTCCCAAAACATCCGTCAAGCATCCTCCCTTCTCTCCTTTAAAAACCTCTTAAAAACACATTTTTTCTCTGAGTATTACTCTTCAGTTCTCAGTCTGTAATTTGTACCCTGTTATGGATGTTTATCTACATTCTCATGTATCTCTAATCTAACTTTGTAAGTGGTCTCTGTATATTACTCTCAGCTCTTGGTATGTGTTCTGTCTTCTGGTATTGATGTTTGTCTGTTTCTGTTCCTTAAACCGGACTTGTAAAGGGACCTTGGGTTTTGGAAAGGCGCTATATAAATAAAAAATATTATTATTATTATGGATAATCAACAGTTTCTGGTCCCCACTGCCTTCCCTTCCACATTATATTTTTTTCATACTATGGAAGTCAACGGGGACCAGCAACTGTTTGGTTACCAACATTCTTCAAAATACATGCTTTTACATTCAACAGGAGAAATAACTCATATAGGTTTGGAATAACTTGAGGATGAGTAAATAACATAATTTTCTTTTCTTTTTCTCAAGCTTCTTTAATAACAAGTAATGCATGCTAGAAAAACTCATCACTTGATTCAGCTTTATTATATATTTTATTAAAGCATGCAATATCTTTTCAGTGGACAGATGTACATTTTTATAGCTGTTTATTGTGGATGCAGATTAGGCTATATTTCATATTTAATGGTTACAATGATAAACACTTACTGTAAAATTAAAAAAATACTACACAACATCAGCTAAACAAAAAGCTAAATCACCTAAACCAGCAGTATTGGAGATTCTGCCAAATTTGCACTATTTTTAACTAATTTGCTTTATATTGTGCATCATAATAACTTTTACCCATTTGTTTATATTCTGCATAAAATAAGTCTTGCATTCACCTTCCAAATCAAGCAAACAGCATTTAAACATTTCTTTATATAACATATTATGTCAAACATAGAGCATTATTTTGATCTGGTTAAATATAATCAAGTAGCATTTCTTAGTTTAACCAGGCAAATGTCATTTCTTACAACAGGTGCTTTCACACTAGAGTTTTGGTGCAGATATAAGTATGTTTCTTGTCAGAGTTCCTTTTAATTGGTTTGAATATATTCCTCCAGGCTCACCTCACCTTTTGTGCTTGAAAAGGTGGGCTTGGGTTTGTCTTTGAATCAGAGTCTTTGATAATTGTTTTATCCAGACTCTCAATAGCTTCCTCTTGTGAGTATTTTCTCCATTCATCTGGAATCTTGCCGCTCCCCTCAAAGGTTTTTTCATAGTGATTTTCCAGATCTGTTTGGAATCTGCACACAAACCACTTCCAGTACGGCAGCTCAGAGAGATCTGGGGTGATGCTCCATGAAGCATATTCAGGACCTCCTTTTCTGTATTCCTTCCAGGGGACTTTATCATCTGAACTATTTGGATAAAAATATCGATCACTGGCTACTTCTGATGTGCAGATGCTGATAGCTAGGTTTGTTGTTCCTCTGTAAAACCACCCATTCAGTCCAACATTACGATGGAAAGGCACACTGTGATCTCCAGGATGGTTCTCTATTGTGTTTGTGCAGATGGCTGCACAGAAAGGACACTGAACCCAACAGCAATCACAGAAGTGAACAATCAGAATCTCATCTGGTCTGTCTTTGTGTTCCAGCTTTACTGGAAAAGTTTCTGTGCTGAATTTACTGCATATGTCAGAAATTATAGAAAGAAGTTCTTTCTTTATCACATCTTCTAGGAATCTGACTTCAACATCCTCCTGATTCACTCCAGTGAGGTCATTTACAGAGAATACCAGCACATCCGAGAGCTGTCGAGTGAAATGATGCAACCATGATTCAGTATTTCCATTGATCTCTTTAACATGTTTGGCGGATTCATGTGCTGCATCTGTGATATGTTGCTTCAGCAGTTTAATGCTTTTTTCCATCTTGGGTTGAACACGATCTTCAAATCTTTCAGTGATGTACTGACTGACTTCATCTCTGATGAAATTCTTGAAGTGTTCTTTGGGATTGTTAATGTAGGTCATGTATGTGTTGAAGTCCTGTTTTTCTGCCAGTGTCCTCAGGATGTGTTTCTCCAGATTTGATCGGTTCCCATTTAATGATTCACAGTTTGTCCTCATTTCATCTGCTAAATCTCTGGCAGTTTTTTTGTAGACATTCTGCTGAATGGGATCTTTGAGTTTATTACAAACAAATTCACTAAAAATAGCAGTTGATGAGGCTCCTTGACAGTATTTCTGGAAAATGCTGTAGTACTCTTCACTTTTCCTCTCAAAATAGAGAACAGGATCATTGGCATCCCTGAACATTTTGTATTGATCTGTGAATGTCTTTTTTGCTTTATGGCATATGCAAAGTACCAGATCCACAAAGAATTTTCTCTTGAACATGCATTTTACTTTTGGCCCATCTTCATGCTGTGTTAACCTTGTCTTTATGTAATCCAGGAATTGTTGAATGCAGCTGATGTTGTAGCCCAACTTTGCGATGTTATATGACTGAATCATTTTATCTGTTTGGTCTGCGATGTCTATGATTAAGGCTCTTATCTGAACTTCATCCTTTTCAGATAAAGCAAAACCAACCTTCTCTTGAAATACTTTGTACATATTTGTGAGAGGTCCGGTAATTCCTCTGGATTTCTTCAAATGTACATATTCTGAATAACTTGTCAAACAGAACATATCTTTGAACTGACTGCTCTCTTTCATACGGTCTAAAGGGAGACTTTCATAAGTCTCACTGAGGAGATTCTTCACATCTCTTAATATATCAATATCTTTGATCTTAGGAGTGATGCTGATGATTGCAGCTGTCTGTTGTTCCCAAAAGATATCAAACTTTACTTTCATGTGATTTTCATCAGTTGCTTGGTCTTTAAATTCTAAGGCAAGGTATTTGCTCTTTTCAAAGAGAGTGTTTTCGTGTTGACTTCTCTGAGCATCAATCTTTTTCTTCAGTTGACGCTGCTGAAGAACCTCATTTAATTTTCTCTTAGTTTCCCTCACAATGTTTTCTTGAAGATGTTTGATTTTTATCTCAAATGAAGCTTTCCACTGATTCAGAATACCTGCATCTCTGTCTTTCTCAAAGAAATCAGACATCGTCTTTTTCACTTCTTCACTTTTTGCATTTAGTTCTTTTTGAAGATCAGTTTCCTCAACAGAATGAATTACTTTATTTTCTATTCTGTTGTGAAGCTTGTTTTCAATTTCCAGCATGGCACTCCGAAGGCTCCAGGCCCACTTGCTGTATTCAGTCTCTAGTTTCTTGTATGTTGCGATTTCCAGGGAATTTTTGAAGCTGAACACAAACTGTTCATTAAGTAAAGCCTCCCAGAGATCTTTAATACTGGTCCTTAGGTTGTCCCAGCTTATGGCCGTCCCTGATTGAAGCAGTCTTAGGGGGGGGGGGGGGGAGATTGTTTTGTTTCTAGAATTTCTCGCAGTAGTTTGGGTTTGGTGGAGCCATGGGTGGGCTGCCCTCCCAGAGCTGAGCAAAATACTTCACATCATTCTGGATATCAAACGCAATCACATCACTGAATCTCTCAGCATCACAGACTTCTTCTCTAGCAGCAAGTTTTGTCATATCATCCAGTTTTTCCAGCAGTCGTCTCCTTCCCTCCGTGTTTTTCTCTCCAGCTGTAATATCTGAGACATTCTGATGCACAAACATGCAGCTTGGATTCAGTCTGACTTTATTCATCCTCAGGAAAGCCTGGACAACAATCTGAAGAATGTCCTGCATCTCAGATGGGTTTTCTCCAAATATATTGATCAGGGTCATATTTCCAAGACCAACAACAAATGTAGCCATTTCATTGTCACGATGTGTTGTTGACCTTCCAGCCAGTTCTGGTGCACGAAGTCCTTCAGTATCAACAACTAAAATATAGTCAAACTTCATCTCTGTTTTCATCTCCTCTGACACTTTAAGCAGCTGCATGAAAGCTCCTCTGGTGCATCTGCCAGCACTGACGGCAAACTGGAGTCCAAACATGGCATTCAGCATAGTGGATTTGCCAGAACTCTGAATCCCTAAAACAGACAGCACAAACACTCTCTTGTCTCCCAATTTCTGAATGAGTTCATGTAGAACAGCAGTAACCCAGACCACAGGAACATGAGCAGCATCTCCATCCATCAGCTCCATGGGAAAACCAGAGATCATCATCTCTGCTGCAAGACTCGGGAGAGAACAGAAGTCAAACTGCAGACTGTCTTCCTTGTTCTTCTTCACAGATGACCACGATTCATAAATCTGACCAAACTCTCTCATTATGTGCTCCAAGCCAAAACTTGTCCTGTTAATTTGCTCTGAGATGTTTTCCAGGCTTGTTTGTTCAGTCTGCAGTTGATCTAGATTGTCAGGCATCTTTTTCAATGCTGAGACTTCACAGAGTTCACAGAGGTTCTCTGACGTGAAGTCATTCAACAGGTTCATCATCCATCTGAGGAAATACTTTTTTTCATTGTCTCTCTGTGATTTCATTGTTTCAATAAATTTCCCCATAAACTCACTCAATCCTTGGCCCATCTGTTTTTCTCTTATTTCTCTCATGTTCTTCAGTTTGGTACTTTTATCTTCCTCTAGATTTTCACCTTGTAGATGATGCAGCTCTTTGTTCATTTCACACCAGTCATGCCACAGTTTCCCCTGACGGGGCAGGATTGTTTCTTTCACTGTTGATGGGTCTTTTCCTCTCAGTAAACCCATGATCTGATCTGCTGCCAGTTTTCCTCTCTGACACTCTGGATCCTCCTCATCTACTCTGATTCCTGTGTGTTCGGCCACATCTTCAAGCTTGAAAGTCTTTTTCTGCTCAGTCAGAGTCTGTCTAATAGTTTCTCTTATTTGCTCAGATTCATCAGATTGGTTTTTGTTCAAAAGACCAAATATGAATTTTCCATTCCCCAGTTCAGTTTTATCACAGTGATTGTCAGTAAGTAAACAAATGAGAGGCTGAGGAGACCTGAAGAGTGATCTCACCAAACCCTTGTAGTGGTTCTTCTGTCCAAAATCAGGTAAGAAGAGGACATTTACTGAAGCCGTACTGGTCAGGATCTCATATTGTTTCTCATTCTCTCCTGCATCACCATGAAGATTACAGAAAGCAACACAGTCATCAAATGCATCTGTCTTTTTCCCAGAAGGGCATTACCAGCGATCTCCCGCACTCCATGATCCCTCATAATCTGCTTCTGCTGCCACGAAAAAAAAAGCCTGGGCAGTTCCTGTGGAAGAATGTGTTGTGTTTCTCATTGATCAGGCTGTTCATCAGCTGAGACTTGGATGAGGATGCAGGACCAAACCTGAAGAAAGCCACCATTGGAGTCTCTGCCTTGTAGACCGGCTGGGTTTGACTGATGATCTGATTGTTGCTGTTCTTCATCTTCCAGCTCTTGTTGATTTGTCTAAATGTCCAGAGAGGAAACTCAATCTGTTGTGTGAATGGATCAGGAACAAGCAGAGGCAGTGCATACAGACACTGTGAGAGTTTAGTGACCATCATCTGCTTCAGGAAACCATCAGCACAATGAAACACGGCCATCTGAACATCCATCGGGTGAATATCAGGACTGTAATTTGCACTGTCTTCCTCACTGTCTTTCTTCCTGTGTTTTATGAAAGTGTATCTTGCTCTGTAGTCCATGCTCATCAGCTTGTGTAGAAATGAGTTTACCAGTTCATTCTCTTCCTGTGGCTCCTGGGACTGAAGTGTAGACTTGATTTCAAGAATGTCTGCTGTTCTCATTTTATTTTGATGCCTTTTTGTCAGATCTAGTCTATGGTAAAGTTTGTTGAGCTGTTCATTGTTTTTTGGTCCAAGCTTTTGGTTTTGGACAGTTTCATCTCTCTGTAAATAGATACATGAACACAGTAATATGAAAATACGAAGCTCTTAACGGTAGTTTCAGATATATACATTTTAAAGTGGCATTTCCAATGTCGGGCCGAACCATACTCATTGCTTAACCACTCCATTCTGTGCCAATCTGCCCCAGGCGGCACGAATATGGTTTAATTTTCCACTATGGGGCTGCTAACAGATCTTGTAATACCAATGCATCAGTCATTGCCCTGCTAACACAAGTGTTTACATACGGTATGAGATGTAAATAATGGCAAGTCATGGAGGATGACCAGATATTTCTGTTTTCTTCACTCAAATAGCGCACATCCCCAGGGCCATATTAAGACCTCACTGGGCCCTGGGGCTATGACTTACTGCAGGGCCCCCATCACAATAATGATATATACAGTATATTGTTATGTCTAATGATGTATTAATTTTTGTCTCTATTATTGATACAAAGAGTGTTGTTGGTGTTTGTATTTTTGCTCTCTTTCTCTCTCTACCTGTGTGTCTGTGCTTGATAGGCTAATGATGATCAGCTGCGCTCATCCACCTGAATACGCTGTCCACAACCTGATGCGTGTTTGCTGGCTTCTAGCTCAAAATAGCAGAGAGAGCGTGGAGGAAGGAGAGAGACATCGAGGTGTTTGAGGTTGTTCCGCTCTCCAAGCCCATAAGCGCTTATCGCGCTTGTTGTGTTCTTTGTTGAGTCGTCACAATGGTTCCTGAGTTGTTGATTTGCTTAATAATCTTGTGGGGTTGTAAGGTAGGGTGGAGGATACCCATATGTTTTCTCCTGTTTAATGGTTAGTTAGGGAGTGAGGGAAGTTATATGTTGTTTTGTTTATTTTCTTTAGTGTATAGGTAATTTAATATTTTCCCCTTTTAGGTATGGGTATTGTGTGTTGTTGTTTTTTTTTTTTGTTCGGGCCCTCCTCCCGAGGTAATGTTTCTTTGTTTGTATTTACTGTTATTTTTGTATTAATGTTATCCTTTTTTTGAATCCCTTGATTGAGTTAAAATTAAAAGGCACCCAAGCCGTTTTCAAGCTCAAATCTGTGGTTGGTTGTGATTTTCTGGGCCTGGAGAGCTGGAGATCCTCAAAGTCTCCTCATTATTGTTCGTTGTTCCCATTTACCCCTAGACCAAAAGGGGAGGACGTAACAATAGAAAAAGAAATCTATATAATAGATATATTTATATAATCAATAGATTGTTATGCTATCAATTTTTTGATGCACTAAAATTTCATAATTCTTGTGACCAATTTCAATATCAAAAAAACAAATACTAGCTCAAGTAAAACCTAGCTGAACAAGTAAACAGTCACAAATTATAATAGCACAAAGATACATACGAAATCAACCTACTTGAAAAACTTTTAAAAAATGAATAAGAAATATTATATGTATAAAGTAAATGTACAAATAGACTGAATAGTATTCACTGTATAAATTCAATATACATTAATTATACTCCTTACTTATTTTACAAAAGTGATTCAGTAAAGGACAGTGAGTGATTTTCTTTCTGATGGGTTTTGATTGGGGTGTTGGTCCTGTGTATTTTTTCGAGCACAAATACCAACAGCAGCGTCTAATGCGGGCCATATTCTAGTCACTCCCACTAAATAGTGTATCTTCTCTGGAGATGGTGGTTGGGGGGAAACTCGTCAAAGAAAGCCTGATCTCAGAGTCGGGTGCGAAACCTGTATAGGGTCGTCTGGCGGTGCGTTTTGTGCTGTGATTTGTAGGGTTAGGGGGTGGGAGGCGCTCAGCGGAAATGGGGGGAGATGGGACAAAGAGAAAATCTGGTCTGATTGATGAAGCCGGCCGTTAGTGGAACCCCAAAAACCCATACACAAAAAAAACACTCTTGGAGAGCGACTGATGGGGGAGCCAGAGAGCTTGGGTTTTGGGTTGGAACAGGGGGGTGCGGTCCCCATGCTGCGATTGTGGGGTTGGGTTCATGGGAGAAAACAAAGCTAACTCGAGACGGTGGAAAACACGCGGAGGGCAGAAGATGCCGAGTTTCCTTTTGGTGAAAGCAGAGGCCGCATCGCATAAGCCTACTACTACGCAACTTTATCTTGACGATGGAACTGCAAGGTAAGAAACAACTACTGTGTGGAGAGGATACGCACAAAACGGGCAGGTTGACACAGAACCTATGTGTATTTGATGGTTGAAGCACAAGGCACGAAAAATAACTTTAGTTTAGTCAGCGCTGTACGCGAAGGCGTGCCACGCGAAAACAGACTGAAACCATCTTAACGCCGCGCATTTCCACAAAATTCTGCCTCGCTGCGTATATCCATGACTGTTAAAACTCGTTTGTTTTTAAACCACAATGCTTAAAACTTGTTTAAGCTTACATCATGACGCGCAAAACTATTGACATTTTTCTACCGGGTTATTTCACAACCCTTAAGCGAATATATAGTTTGTTCAAATACAAAAAGCCAAATACATCCATCAAGTTAATAATCAAACTAACCTAAAATATGTGGGGACGATGGCGCTGTTTTTATCTGCTCCATGTGCCCGGTCCACTTGCTGTTTCACAACTTCTACTCCATCATCATCTTTAGTAAAATAACCTGATAGCTGGGGATTTTACTGACTATGTTTTATCTGCTGTTTGTCTTTTACGTTTCTTTTTTTTTTTTTTTTTTTGAGTCCCCCTCTCACTTTTTTTTTTAAATAGCTGGGGCATTTTACTGTATCAATATTGTTCTTTGCGTGACCATTTCCAGATTATGCCAGAACGAAGTGAAGAGTGGAGGTGAATGCGGACATCAGGCGCAGCGATCACCTGATAGATATACGCACAGTTCGTTCAAAAGTCAAATACAGAATAAATGCATTTGATTGGTAAACCAAATTCAAATGTGACGTTTCAATATCTAATGGTAATACATGGAATTTACGGCAAAGCTCCACTTAATAATAGCGCTAATAAGTGGGGGTGTGGTGGGGCTTTGGCGATTGGCGCTTCAGTCAATCTACTCAACAGCCAATCATGGGCCCCCTCGTTGCTTGGGCCCTGGAGCTTCAGCTCCACCTAGACCTATTGTTAATCCGGCCCTGCACATCCCTGTTGAAAAAAAAAAACTGCATATGCTGGTTACGAGCTGGTCCTGAGCAGGAGCTAGCTGCTTAGGACCAGCACATGACCAGCTTAAACCAGCTCATAACCAGCTTATAACCAGCTCAGGACCAGCTTAAACCAGTTTCCATGCTTCAAAACATACGTAACCAGCATATGTTGTTTTTTCAACAGGGTTATCCAGCTACAGAGCCAGACATCAAACAAGTGGCCAATCCTGAGTGGCGACTTCACTGCATGCATTCTGTCAGCACGTGCTAGCAAACCGTGCTGAGAATTCCAGGCTAAGAATGGTTCCTAATCTTGCCGTGCAGAACTGAGCTCAAGTGAAAAACACAACTGGAACCGTTCTTTACCATTCTTATAACTATTTGGCCCAACAATGGAAAAGTGGTTTAAGTGAACCCGGTTAATGTTCAAAATGTAAGTGGACTCAGTCAAACCACAAAGTACCCATGAACGAACCTTACTCAGATCACCTCTGAGGGGGTCTGAATACAGTTTGCTTGTGGGACCTTTTAGGGGTAGTCTGAGATCATTTGAGGAGTTCACATATACATGATATATCAGCCCCGATACTGTAGGGAGTACTCAAACGTACTAATTATCAGGACTCCAAATGCCCTTGACATGATTTTCATTGATCATTTACCTTTAGAGAAGAGGCGGTTTGGGAGCAGCACATTTTCATGCTCTCCACGTCTTTTTGTCTCTCTTCTTCACAGTCCACTGGTTGTAGTCTCATTAGTTCCTCTTGCTTCTGCTGTTCTATTAACTTAATTTTGTCTTCATACATTTTACATTGCTGTTCTGTCAGAGATTTTTCATGCTGGATTTCTTTTGTGAGTATCTCATGTTGTTTTATCCAATCTTGATTTTCTTCCTCCCTCTTCCTCCTCTCATTGTCTTGCATTTGTTTGAGCATTTCCTCATGACATTTCTGCATTTGCTCCTCTTTTTCTTTTATCTTATTTCTGTATTGTTTTTCATTTTCAGTAAATGCTTCCTCTCTCCTCCTCCTCTCTGTGTTGTGATTCTGTCTTTCTTCCTCCATCATCATGCTCATCTTTTCTATTTCTGATTCATGTTTGACTTGAAGACATCCTTTCTCTCTTTCTAATCTTTCTCTCTGTTTTTTAAATTCATCTCTCTCTTTTTTAAGACTCTGATAATATTCTTCCCACATTTTTTGTTCTTTCTCCATCCTTTTCTCAAAGTCTTCTTCTCTTCTCAGTCTTTGCTCTTCTATCTTTGTCTTCCAGTTCTCTTGTTCTGTTTTGTATTTCTCTTCGATCTCTTGAAGATCTTTTTCTCTTCTCAGTCTTTGCTTTTGTATCTTTGTCTCCCAGTTCTCTTGTTCTGTTTTGTATTGTTCTTCAATCTCTTGAAGTTCTTCTTCTCTTCTCAGTCTTTGCTCTTGTATCTTTGTCTCCCAGTTCTCTTGTTCTGTTTTGTATTTTTCTTCGATCTCTTGAAGATTTTTTTCTCTTCTCAGTCTTTGCTCTTGTACCTTTTTTTCCCAGTTCTCTTGTTCTGTTCTCATTTTTGTTTTGTATTGTACTTCAATCTCTCGAAATTTTTCTTCTCTTCTCAGTCTTTGCTCTTCTATCTTTGTCTTCCAGTTCTCTTGTTCTGTTTTGTATTTCTCTTCGATCTCTTGAAGATCTTTTTCCCTTCTCAGTCTTTGCTCTTGTACATTTGTCTCCCAGTTCTCTTGTTCTGTTTTCATTATTGTTTTGTATTTTTCTTCGATCTCTTGAAGTTCTTTTTCTCTTCTCAGTCTTTGATCTTGTATCCTTGTCTCCCAGTTCTCTTGTTCTGTTATGTATTTTTCTTCGATCTCTTGAAGTACTTCTTCTTTTCTCAGTCTTTGATCTTGTATCTTTGTCTCCAAGTTCTCTTGTTCTGTTTTGTATTTTTCTTCAATCTCTCGAAGATCTTCTTCTCTTCTCAGTCTTTGCTCTTGTATCTTTGTCTCCAAGTTCTCTTGTTCTGTTTTGTATTGTTCTTCAATCTCTCGAAGATCTTTTTCCCTTCTCAGTCTTTGCTCTTGTACATTTGTCTCCCAGTTCTCTTGTTGTGTTTGTAGTGTTCTTCCATCTCCTCGAGAGTCTTTCTTTCTTCTCTCACCCCCCTTTGCTCTGTAATCTTTTCTGCCCAGTTCTCCTTGTTCTGTTCTACTTTGTTGTTTTGTATTGTTCTATTCATCTCTTGAAGATTTTTTTCTCTTCTCAGTCTTTGTTCTTGTATCTTTGTCTCCCAGTTCTCTTGTTCTTTTTTGTATTTTTCTTCGATCTCTCGAATTTCTTTTTCTCTTCTCTGTCTTTGCTCTTGTATCTTTGTCTCCCAGTTCTCTTGTTCTGTTTTAATTATTGTTTTGAATTTTTTTTCGATCTCTTGAAGTTCTTCTTCTCTTCTCAGTCTTTGCTGTTGTATCTTTGTCTCCCAGTTATCTTGTTCTGTATTGTATTTTTCTTCGATATCTTGAAGATTTTTTTCTCTTTTCAGTCTTTTCTTTTGTATCTTTGTCTCCCAGTTCTCTTTTTCTGTTTTCATTTTTGTTTTGTATTTTTCTTCGATCTCTTGAAGATTTTTTTCTCTTCTCAGTCTTTGCTCTTGTATCTTTGCCTCCGGGAGTTCTCTTTGGTGTCTGTTTTGTTGTAGTGTTCGTGGGGGGGGTGCTTCAACTCTCGAAGCTCTTTTTTCCCTTCCAGTCCTTTGCTCTTGTAATCTTGTCTCCCGTTCCCTTGTTCTGTTTTGTATGTACTTCAACGTCTCGTAAGTTCTCGTTCTCTTATCAGTCTTTGCTCTGGTATCTTTAGTCTCCCGCTGTGTTCTCTGTTTGTTTTCCATTTTTTTGTTTTGTATTGTTGGCTGGTTGGGCGAGGGGGTCTCTCGAGATTATCTTTGGGTGCTCTTCTCAAGGCATTTGCTCTTGTGTCGTTGTCTCCCCGTTGCTCTTGTTCTGTTTTGTATTTTTCCTTGGCGAAGTCGTCTTTAATTTCCTTTTCTCTTCTCGCGGTCTTTTGCTCTTGTATCTTTTGCTCCGAGCGATTCTCTTTGTTCGTGTTTTAGATTAGGTTGTTTTGACTTGTTTCTTCGATCTCTTGGATAGTTCTTTTTTCGCTTTGCGCAGTTTTGTTTGATCTTGTATCGCGTTGTTTCCCATTTCTCTTGGTTTCGGGGGTAGTGGTGTCGGTCGATCCTTTGAAGATCTTTTGCGTGCGGTGTCTCAGTCGTGGTTTTGGCTCTTGTATCTTTGGTCTCCCAGGTCGCCGTGGTCGGTGGGGACAGTGTGGGGGGCGGGGTGGTAGCTGGGGTGTGCGAGGGAGGGTCGGGAAGTCGGTGCTTGGTGGGTGTGGGGGGGGTCTTACGTTCTGCAGGTTCGTTGTGCGGTGGCGTGGGGGGTGGTAGGGGTCTTGGTGAGGGTGGCTCCAGATGTCTGCGGGGGGGGTGGTGTTCTGGGTGGGGAGTGTGGGGTGTAGGGTGGTGGGTGGGTGGGCGTTGGCAATCGTCGCGAAGGGGACTGGGTGTTTCCCGCGCTCAGGGTGGTGCGCTTGGCCGTCCTTGGTATCTTTAGTAATGGGCGGTCCGCGGTCATCTTAGCTCGAAAGTCGAGAGGTGTGGGTTGGACGTTCGAAATCGTCGTCGGCGTAGGGTTTCCTCGGTCTCTGTTCAGGGTCGTTGCGCTGAAGCTTTCTCAACCACTGGATGCCTGGTTCGTGGTGTCAATGGGGGTGTGGTTGGCTGCAAAATGCTCGTCGAGACGATGTTCGCGTACTCATAGCGTGGCGTCTTGCGGGGGCGCCCAGCTCTTTTCTGGGGGTTTTTTTGTCGCTCTTAGGGCTTGTCGGCGTCCTCAGTCTTTGCTCTTGTACATTTGTCTCCCAGTTCTCTTGTTGTGTTTTGATTATTGTTTTGTATTTTTCTTCGATCTCTTGAAGTTCTTTTTCTCTTCTCAGTTTTTGATCTTGTATCCTTGTCTCCCAGTTCTCTTGTTCTGTTTTGTATTTTTCTTCGATCTCTTGAAGATCTTTTTCTCTTCTCAGTCTTTGCTCTTGTACATTTGTCTCCCAGTTCTCTTGTTGTGTTTTGATTATTGTTTTGTAGTTTTCTTCGATCTCTCGAAGATCTTTTTCTCTTCTCATTCTTTGCTCTTGTATCTTTGTCTCCCAATTATCTTGTTCTGTTTTAATTATTGTCTTGAATTTTTCTTCGATCTCTTGAAGATCTTCTCTTCTTAGTCTTTGATCTTGTATCTTTGTCTCCAAGTTCTCTTGTTCTGTTTTGTATTGTTCTTCAATCTCTCGAAGATCTTCTTCTCTTCTCAGTCTTTGCTCTTGTATCTTTGTCTCCCAGTTCTCTTGTTCTGTTTTCATTTTTGTTTTGTATTGTTCTTCAATCTCTCGAAGATCTTTTTCTCTTCTCAGTCTTTGCTTTTGTATCTTTGTCTCCCAGTTCTCTTTTTCTGTTTTCATTTTTGTTTTGTATTTTTCTTCGATCTCTTGAAGATCTTTTTCCCTTCTCAGTCTTTGCTCTTGTACATTTGTCTCCCAGTTCTCTTGTTGTGTTTTGATTATTGTTTTGTATTTTTCTTCGATCTCTTGAAGTTCTTTTTCTCTTCTCAGTTTTTGATCTTGTATCTTTGTCTCCCAGTTCTCTTGTTCTGTTTTGTATTTTTCTTCAATCTCTTGAAGATCTT
>JADLZN010001023.1:0-42906 GCA_018155175.1 Sinocyclocheilus anophthalmus | reverse complement strand
CAAAACTGACCTCAGATCAGCACAAAAAAGCTTTGGAGAGCTCGAGAGACTCCTGACAGACGTTCTGGGGACAAAACCCATCAGGAAATGACTGCTTAGAGTTGTTATGCTTTCGTGTTTTTCTTTCTTTCATAGCAGCTCACCAACTCCCTTCTCGCTGACGTTTATTTCACAAGGCTGGTTTTTAATAAAGTCAGTTTTATGTTTATTTAACAATGCTTTACACTTTGCATTACTCAGGATGGAGTGAGTAATTCAACACTGGCCTCATCAGAGAACTGCTTGTTTTATGTTTGATAATAAAAAGAACATCTTTCATCATAATGAACTGAATCGCAAAACACGTGTGACAGCTTCATCCGCTGGCGAGAGCTGAAATGGTGGCAATTATCATGTCTCCAGAGTCAATTTTAAAACAGTTTTTCATTTTGCATTATTGCTTAAAATTACAGTTTAATATTTAGCTTGGACGACATAGGTGCAGCCACAGAAAACCTGTCCCAAAACCTGCCTACATACAGTAGATGACATTTTAGATGCATTCCAAAATGTTTATGATTTCAGCCAAATTCTAAAGCAGCATTGTATCCTTAAAGGCACAGTTCAGCAAAAATTAAAGTATAAGTCCTTTTTTATGTTCATGTTGCTCCAAACATGTAAGACTTTTTCAAAAGATCTTTTTGTGTGTTGCACAGAAATAAAGTCTTGTGTAATACTGGTTTGGAACAACACAAGTTAGTAGATAGAATTTTCATTTTTAGGGGAACCTTTAAGAAAAAAAAATCCCATAATGCAATGCACTGAACCCAGTGATGATGATATATATATTTTAACTACATATTTTTTAAATCTTTATTAGAGTAGTGGTTAAACCAATTACAAAAGAGTGGACATGCTGACCAATCGGAGCAGACTTGGCTTTTTTGGAAAGGCAGGATTTAAAGAGACAGGAATTTAAAAAGGAGTGTTTCAGGCAAAGGTACTGCCACAATGTACAGTGTGAGAAAAATAATGTGTTTTTGAATATTGAATCATGTAAATGTCTTGTAACAGACCCCAAAAAAAAATTTTGAACTGAAATATTTAATGCATACTGAAAATGTGTCAGCATTTCCCATACAAAAATGTAATATATATGTACACATATATACATTTCTATGAAATATCTAAGGTGAATTAAAACAACCTATTAGACATTGGAATAATTTCATATATTAACATATATATCTAGCACAAATATGTATGTTTATGTATGTGTAGGACATTTTTGGGCATATACTGTACATCATGTACATGTATATCTATCGTTACACCCATCAATACATATTATATAAGTAAATATAAAAGATAGATATGTATCTAAACATTTATTACAAAAATAAATATAAACACAGATTTTTGTATTTATGTAATTTTAATAAATTTGCATAAATAAAATACACATTGCTACATACGTATATATTGACATATATAGTTGCTACATATAATCCCATACCATACCAAAAATCCTAATATAGATCTTATTAACCTATGTACATATACAAATTTTGCTTTGGGGATTTTTTATATGTTCTAATATTCATCTATCCAGAGAATGTAAATATTTGAAAATTATATTTGGCAATATCACTTGATAAAGGGCAATATATTTCACATACTGCATTTCTGTAGGAGTTGTGGTGTTTCAAACCATTTAGAAACCATGTTTGATCACAGAACTGACTTCTATTATGACTAACTTTCAGTTTCTCGTTCTGTAGGAATCTAATGCCGCGTACTTTAGACGGCCAGATCACCATGGAGAAAACACCCAGCTACTTCATCACCCGTGAAGCACCACCCCGCGTCTTCTCCATGAGCCGCAGCACCAAACTCATCGTGGTGGTCCGTGACCCCGTGACCCGGGCCGTGTCGGACTACACTCAGACTCTGACTAAAAGTCCCGACCTGCCGTCCTTCCAGAATCTGGTCTTCAAGAACTCCACCACGGGTCTGATCGACACGTCCTGGAGCGCGGTGAGGATCGGCATCTACGCCAAACTCAAAACACCTGGAGAACTGGCTCAGGTATTTCCCGCTTGCGCAGTTTCTTTTCGTGAGCGGCGAGAAGCTGGTGACGGACCCCGCGGGAGAAATGGGCCGGGTGCAGGATTTCCTGGGACTCAAACGGGTGGTGACCAATAAGCACTTCTACTTTAACCAGACTAAAGGCTTCCCCTGCCTCAAAAAGCCGGAAGGAAGCAGCAGACCGCGATGCCTGGGGAAATCGAAAGGCCGACCGCATCCACACATACCAGCGGAAGTGCTGCACAGACTCAGGGATTTCTACAGGCCTTTCAACATGAAGTTCTACCAGATGACTGGTCAGGACTTTGGCTGGGACTAAACACATGCAGGACCCTCTCTGATAATGCAGAAAGCAATGAAACTGTTTATTTATGACTGATTGATGTTGATTTTCAGTATCTTCACCCTGAGTACTCTCAGAAATTGGTAGTAAATTTCACAAATAAATAACACACACAAAAAAACTGCACGTGCGACACAAAGAGAGTGGCTGGCCACACAACTGAATGTAATCCAACTGGAAAAAGGGTAGGCAAACAATATTTATTATATAAACATCATGTGTAAAAACAGTGCACAGTGCAAATATAAAACTAAACCAGCTCAAGCCAAACATTGAGCACGTGTCTTTTTTTAGTGCTCACAATAACACACAACATGACTTTTTGCATTACTAATTCGAGATAATTAGCTGGTGGATCAGTTAGGGTGGGACTATCTACACAGAACAACAAATAGTATTCATTTATAATAGGGCAAATCATGCAAACAGTGGGCTGCAACAAATCTACGGTACCCTTTTACTCCCACTCAAACGACAGGAGCGGAATCAAATAGGTACAGAGAAGAATGCAATTAATACAAAACATAGCACAAGTACAACACATGGCCCGCTTACCCCCCCCACACTTCAAAAAAAAAAGATTCACTTTCTCATGCATTTTATTTATTTATTTTTAAAAAAAATTAAAAAGTGGTTTATATGATAAAATATATTTTTATTCTCCAATCTAGATTTAATTCAGTGTGATTTTTTATTTTTTTGGCTTTACTTGATTTTTCCTCAGTTGGAGCAAAACAATCTCTTCTAGTACAAAGAAACACAAGTAACATTAAATTTAAAATTCTAAAGTAGAAAGTCATGTAAAAAGACTCTTTTGTCTTTGTATTATTTACAACTTCAAAAAATACTTTTTTTACAGAGTACTGGACCAGAAAGACAATGAGAAGCAATCTTGTTTTTTTATCTTGCAGATTATTGCATTGAAACATTTTTATTTCATACTCCTCCTTATCACATGCATTTTTAAAATGCATTTTACAGTATACATTTGCATTTAAAATGTGCATTTTACAGAATATATTTGGTTTGCAAAGGATTCAACTGAGAATTATCTCAAACAGCCTGAACAGAATCCCGGCTCTGTGATGTCTGCTGCTTAAATTGTCCCTTATTTCAGATGGCCATAATCATACAGCTCAAAACACATTTGTTCTTTGTGATTTATTGCTGCCAAAAAGAGCAAAAACTTGGATGTTCTCATTCAACCACTGTTAAGTAATAGACATGAGACATGTGAGGAAAGAAAAGAGAGAGAGAGCAATAGACATATAACCTTTATTTATTTCATGTGTTTTTGCTCATTAAAAGGAATTTCCTGCTTCTGCAAGAAAACACATTTGTTTTATAATGTTTTACATAAAAGTGGTTTTAGATATTTAATGTGGACTCTGTGGCTTAGATTTTGGACCATGCATTTCTTATACCACGTATTTTTTTAATAACAGATGATTATTCATTTAATTCGCTAAAGGTGTGTTTCCATAGTGAAATAGAGCAATGTAACCCTTTAAATAGTTTCTTTTATTTTCTCAAAATAATTATTAGAGATGTTATACAGGGATGAATACTGGACTATGCATTATATCTGCTGACTGAAAACAAAGTTTTGCTTCTGCTGTAAATTGCTATTATTTATATTCATGAATGTAAAGATTTTTTGATCTGTCAGTGTCCAAATATATATTGAAATCAGTGAGCAGCTTTTTTTTTTCTACAAACATTATAATAAATAAACATGATAGGAACAGTGTACACATACATTTCTGTCAGGGGATACTATCGTCAAATGATGACACTTAGCTATCGTTTTGGTTGCCGTATGTTCGTTTGGCAAAAAACTCCCGGACCAGCCAGGCAGCCGTAATGAAAGAGCCGAGAGAGCAGCAATAAGAACCCCCCAGGTAACAGAACAGAAACAAAGAAGATAATTTATGCACTAATGATATTAAGTTGTAACACATTATTCAGGTAAAAGTAGTCTGATTTCAAAGAGGAAGATCAGAAGTCCAGAAAAGTCCACAGGTCATGACTGTGGTGGCGAGAGGAGGAGTTGGGATGGAGGAGGGTAATTAGCTATTGAGCAAAGCGAAAAAGATGAATCGAGCTTATATATGGAATGCTGTGATAGGTGTTGTATCTCTATAGGTAGACGTGGATCAGCTGAGTCAGCTGATGCAAGCTTGACTAACCTGACCTGCCAGAACTAATGCTATATGCTTCATTTTACTCTTCTCTTTGACCAAATGTAAGTTTTCCGGTGTATAGAGATACATAATAAGTAGAAAATACATTGAATTTCCCCAGAAGAGCATATACTTCATGAATAGTAAACAAATATAAACCTAATTTTTAATTTGATTTTCCAGAAGAGCATAGCATTGATTAGAATTTTTTACCCATTAAATAAAAATATATATTTACAGTGTGTGTGTGTATATATACATATGTAGTTTTATGATTTCTTTTGTAACTTTTTTTTATAACTTTAAAACTATAATTTTTATAAGTTCAGGGGAGAAACTGGAATGGAGTGTAGCTGTCAGTGCCAACCAGGCTAAATGTGAAGTTAACATTCTGAGCTGAAGCTTTTTGATGTGTAAGCAATCAATTTGCAAGGGTCATAGAGACCTTTAGGATGGTA
This sequence comes from Sinocyclocheilus anophthalmus, assembly GCA_018155175.1. Taxonomy (NCBI): domain Eukaryota; kingdom Metazoa; phylum Chordata; class Actinopteri; order Cypriniformes; family Cyprinidae; genus Sinocyclocheilus; species Sinocyclocheilus anophthalmus. Next base: position 37,855 of record JADLZN010001023.1, on the reverse strand, counting down.
ATCTTTGACCCTTGACCCCTGGATGACCTCCCACACCATGCCATATTAAAGCGCTGACCACCAAAGCTGCCACACAGAGCCTTTTCTCCCGTCGCATTAATGTTACCAATCTAGAGACAGCCTCTTCATTCCTAAAAAATATCAAAATCAATAATTGTCTGTTTAAGTTTATAGTTCCTCTGTGGTGTGCCATCATCCATTTAGTCCCCGTCACCATGATTTAATCCAGATCGAGTGCTGCTCGCTTCCAAACATCCATAAAATGTTATTTAATGGAGGATTTACAATATTTTCCAAATCCTGATAGATTAACGTGGCCTGTGTGGGTTTATATGAAGATGTGGATAGCCTAAACTATGATTTTAATCTATTAAAAAGACACATGGTTCCCCTTTTACTATTTCTTAAACTTTCTCAGTTTATCCTCCTGGAACTGAGCAAAAACTGTTTGAGGTCAGTAAAATGTTGGGGGGGGGGTTCCCCCCAAAGAAAATACTTATTCAATAAGGACATTGGATTAAAAATGACATTATTATTGCAAATAAATTCTGATGAAAAATATGAAGCAGCACAACTGTTTCAAACACTGATAATAACTACTGTCTCTTGATTATGATGAATCATGTGACACTGAAAGCTGGTGTAATGGATTCTGAAAACTCAGCTTTGCCATCACAGAAATAAAACACATTTAAAAAAATATTAAAATAGAAAACATTTTAAATTGTAAAAATATTTCACAACTTTACTGAGTTACTGTAAGTGAAAACACAGAGGACAGAAAACAGATGTCTTGTAAAACTCACAAAACTCTGCTTTAAAATGTTCATTTGAAGTTACCTCACACATCTATATGCAAGACGCAATCTGAAAATAAATTAAATACAACCAATCATCTCCTCATTTCATGGAATGTAAAGTATCAAAAGCTCAGGATGATCTCTATAAGAAACAACCACTCAAATATGACTTAAAGCTGTGTGGCATCAGAAAATTTGGCCAAACTGACAAAACATTCCATGCAGGAGGATCTGAAGTTACTTTCTGATGTTCTTGAGAGAGCTGGAAGATTCTTCTTTGTATAGCTGCACATGCAAATACAGTTAATTAAAGAGCGCATGGTTGGCTTGAGGAGAATAAAAAGAGCATCATTCACATCAGCGGCACAGGAATCAACACCCAGGAAAAATAAAACAGCTATTTCTGTCCTGAAACATAAGCCCAGTCCTCTGTCTTTCTACTGAAATGGACTTGAGGAATGTCTTTGAGTGCCTCCCTCTTGTAAAGTCTTCTTTGTATCCCAGTGGCCAGTAGCAAATCAGCGAAAGCTGAGATGTTATCCTGTTCTGCAGCTGACTGCCTGCTTTCAAATGCAAACAGGCTTGGCTTTGGCCTATTCATCTCATCAGACCCTGTGTGTGTATGCAGCTCTCTCTTTGTGTTTCATGATGGCTGACGTTTAGGCCTTCCTTGCTGTCAAAGCTCTGGATTAGAGCGAGATTAGACTAGTGCTAAATCTCCATCAGATTAAAACTTTTCACTCCTCGGCTAAACAACCGGTGACCCTGAAACTAAAGGTCAAGTATCAGCATTCAAGTGTTGGAGAGTCTCTTAAGTACCCAGTGCTCATGATATTCATGATATTCCTGCTGACAGCCACACAAAAGTTCAGACTATTCATCAGTTTAAGGATACTGAAGTCTGTATTAGTTTTTCTAAACTGTCAGTATAAATAGTACAGTCAGCAAATCAGTGGTATGAGTGGTTATGAATGAATGAAACAAATTTGTCCGTGTTTCACTCCGTCTCAAATAAATTTTCGCACTTAGGTGTACTCTCGCGGCTCGAGCGCTTTCAATTGTTTTTTAGTCTCGAGCAAGAATGTACAATCATATTTTACTAATTTGACCCTTATTTTTACGTCGACAAGAGCGGACAGTGCACACATTAAAAGAAAGGATCATCATGATTGTAATAACGTGGTCAAATTAAAAAATCTAAAACTCAAATAAAATCATCTTGAGTGCAGGGGGCCCTGGGTAGCGGGGCCCATGAGCTTGTGTATTTGCGGTAAAGAGAGGAAGGCTTGGGTGGAGGCAACTGGTCTGTTATCAGAATGATGGAAATGTATCCTTCCCTTCTCAGGGTAATTAACAGCTCCTGTTGAATCACATCAGTCACTATTACCCACCCTTTTGTAGTTGTTTATCGACCCCCAGGAACACAAGGTAACTTCTTGGATGAATTATATGTGCTACTCTCAACTTTTCCTGAGGATGGTACTCACCTAGTTATGCTTGGAGACTTCAACAACCACCTATATAAACCTCAGGCTGCAGACTTCCACACACGCTTGCCTCTTTTGATCTCAAGAGAGTGTTAACTATGGCTACTCACAAATAAGGCAACAAACTGGACCTTATTTACACACAACACCGCTCCACTGATCATGTACTGGTTACTCAACTACACACCTCGGACCACTTCCTCCTCACTCTTAACCTCAAAATGGTTCCTGACACAACACATACCCCAACACATGTCACTTTTCGAAGTAACCTACACTCTCTCTCACCCTCCCGGCTATCTGCTATGGTTTCATCTTTGCTCCTACGCACTAAACAGTTAGCAGCGATTGATGCTACAGGCTACTGATAATTTTGATCCACTCTATTTTTGTTTAGAAACTGTCTGGCCCATTGGTATTCCAGGCCAGTCCGTAAGCCACCTTCTAGCCCTTGGCGTGTGTCCTGGTTGTTATCCCAAAGAATGGAACGCATTCTAAGCTCAGGGCTGTTGTAAGGGTGTGGCGCAAATCAAAAAATATGTATCAGTCACTCCTCTCTTCATTCTCTACTAATATCTCCACTGCTAAAAGGACATACTATCAAAACAAAATGAACCATTCGCCTAACTCTCGCATGCTCTTTAAAAACATTTTCCTCCCTCCTTTGTCCCCCCCCCCCTTCATCAATTCTAACAGCTGACGACTTTGATTCGCCTTTATCTTCTGCAATTAATAAAAGTTGTAAAAACCAAACCAGTGCACAATTTTCACACAACAATCTGTCAAGCACATCTTACCAGCAAACATACACTTGTTCACATCTTTTTGTTCACTCTCTGAGGCAGAAGTCTCCAAACTCATCCTTTCTAATAATCCTACTAATTGTCCGCTTGATCCTATTCCATCTCATCTACCTGCACTCACTCACATCATTAACACATACCTTCACACTGGTGTTTTCCATCCGCATTTAGACAGGCTCGTATAACCCCTCTACTTAAGAAACCCACCCTTAACTCATCTCTTTTAGAGAATTACAGACCGGTTTCCCTTCTTCCTTTCCTTGCAAAAACACTTGAACGAGTTGTGTTCAAACAAGTCTCTGCCTTTCTCACACAGAACAACCTCCTGGACAGCAACGAGTCTGGTTTCAGAAGTGGACATTCAACCGATACTACCTTGCTCTCAGTTGTTGAAGCACTAAGACTGTCAAGAGCGGATTCCAAATCTTCAATAATTATCTAGCTGGATCTCTCCGCTGCTTTTGACACAGTTAACCACAAGATCCTCCTGTCAACCATATTGGCAAAGGGCATCTCAGGAACAGCACTCCAGTGGTTTGAGTCTTACCTCTCAGATAGGTCCTTCAAGGTATTTTGAAAAGGTGAGGTGTCCAAGTCGCAACATCAAGCTACTGGGGTGCCTCAAGGCTCAGTACTTGGACCACTTCTCTTCTCTGTCTACATGGCATCAGTAGGTTCTGTCATTCAGAAACATGGCACTGCTATCACTGCTATGCGGATGACACTCAACTCTACCTCTCATTACATCCTGATGATCCGACGATAGCTGCATGAAGATCCAGGCTCATCAACCATAACTCCTTCAAAAACAAGCTAGAAACCTTGGAGTTGTGATTGACTATAAGCTGAATTTCTCAGACCACATTAACTGCCCGGTCCTGCAGATTTGCTTTATTCAACCTCAAGAATATCAGGCCCTTACTTTCGGAACATACTTCACAACTCCTTGTTCAAGCTATTTTTCTTTCCAGGCTGGACTATTGCAATGCTCTATTGGCAGGTCTTCCAGCCAGTTCTATCAAACCTTCTACAATTAATCCAAAATGCCGCTGCAAGTTTAATCTTTAATGAGCCGAAAAGAACTCATGTCACACCTTTGTTCATCATTTTGCACTGGCTACCAGTAGCTGCTCGCAATAAATTCAAGGCATTAATGTTTGCCTACAAAACCACCACTTGCTCTGCACCCCTTTAACTAAATCACTACTTCAGAGTTATGTGCCTCTAGAAGCTTGTGTTATGCAAGTGAACGTCACTTTATTGTTCATCCCAAAAAGGCACAAAATCACTTTCACAGACTTTTAAATTAAATGTTCTCACCTGGTGGAATGACCTGCCCAACTCAATCCGAGCAACTGAGTCCTTATCTTTATTTGACCCTCTAACTCTAGCAATATATATTCTAATTCTATTCTTTAAAAAAAAAAAACTGTCCCTTTTAGACTTGCACTCTATACTGCTGGTTTTCTTTTAAAAAAAAAAACTTTTAAACACAACAACACTTGCTTTCTAATCTTTTTGTATTCTATCTTTTTGTTTTCTTTTTATTTATTATACAATGAACAAAAGCAAAAAAAGACCTCTAACACTAACTTGCTCCGTTCTTTTCTATCTTTCAATAATTAAATTCCAAGTTTTTGTATAGCCGCTTTTCACGATACAAACGTGTAAAAGCAACTTTACAGCAAATAGGTTCTACCATCTTTAGTAGTAGCTTCTCAGTGGTGAACCCCTGTCAGTATAGCAGAAATGTACGGAGACAATCAATTAAAAACATAAGCACACAGACGATGAAACACTATGAACAGCAATTATTCTATGATGCACTCAACACTTATAGCAAAAATTGGTAGTTTGTATGTTGTTTTCAGGTTGGCTTCATCTGAGGTCTCTGAGGGGTTGGCATATCATATCTATCTGGTTCTTTTTTATTTTATAATTTTAAAAATAAAAAGACCTTGCTACATGTGCTGTTTTAGGCTAACTGAGACTTGTTATAGCATTTGCTTATCATTGCTCTTTTGTTGATTTTGAATGCTTCCAGACACTCATGTAGTCGTTGGATTTAAAAGCATCGCTACTGATAAATGTAACTATTAAATTATATTATTATAAATACAAAGTATAAGGAATCTCAGGTCTACTAAAAACAACTTATCACCCTCAGGTTTCCAAGCAATCTTTTAACTGTATATATGTACCAATAAAAAATCACAAAAAATATCCGTACATCTGGAATTGTAGATTTTATCTTATATGAATCTACACATTGATAGATATACAGTATATACCCTATGAATTATATCATTAAAACTTTGAGCTTGGAATAAAGTAATATGTAAGATCATTATAGGAGGTGGACATTTCAAAAATTGCTTCTGTTCCACAGGGGAAATACAGAGCATGGGTGGACTGGAGGACATATGAGGGTGAGTAAATAATGGCAGAACTGTTCCTTTAAGTGGTAAATTAATGTATATGAGAGTTAAGACACCACCCACACGGCAAAACCACAGTGTACTATCGCCACGTGATCTTTTCTCTTCACGGGGGTCCGAGAGAGCCATGGTGACCTCGAGGTCAGGGGTGAAAGTGCATTCCTACCCTTCACTCGCATCTTGCTTACGTACTATTCTCAGAGTGACGGTCAGCTGCTCGGCTTGTGGTGGCTTGCTAAATATGATGGAATATTTGGAGAGCCCATGCGACAGATGACCAGATCTCTCATATAGATGACAGATTCAATCCCCTTCACTAGACATTTATATTTTCTGACTAAAAAAAGGAGTTGTTTGTCTTTGAAAACTGATGTTAGAGTGTTCTGAATGGTTGCTAGGGTCTTAATGGTTGCTAAGGCAAACTTTAGAAGACTTTCAAAATGTCGAAGGACAGAATATTCAGCGATCCTTGGATTTCTGTCTGTAATCGATAAAGGCTGAGTTAGCAAGGGAAGCAGGCCATGAGATCAGCACGAGTGCACTGTTCCTCTGAAAGAGGATCTACTCTGACCCCTTTGGCCCATCTGTCAGTGCTGAGGAATGTCGTCCCCCAGGGTCCGGAAAGATTAATCGTCTGTAACGCATGTCACTGGATAATCTCTCTCACCGAGCGGACGTGACAACTGAGTTGCCACACTTCATTCAATTCATTGCTAGTGTTTTAGTAAACTACAAAATATGTACAAAAAGTGGTAACCAATTTATTTAAGGGTCCTTGTTACACGTCATTATTATAATAACAATTAATTATGCATGATTACATGCAAGTAACCCGAGTCAAACCCTAACCATATAGTAAGTAAATGTAGTTAATTAATATTACTCAGTAATTATATGTATAACTACACTGTAACAAGGACACCTTAAAATAAGTGTAACCTAAATATGTAGTAAACTATTAGCTCAAATGTGATTTCGTAGTAATCAGTGGAATTTTCGTATTGTTGACATACGTACATAGTTGGTTATTTTGAATTAGATTATATTTCATCTGTTCTGTTTTCGCTTCATTTAGTAAAGTTGGTAATTTGTTAGTGGTTTTTTTCCACAAGTTTTATCTATTTTTAAGTATATATGTTTTATTCAAATTTTTAGTAGTTTTAGTTTATAATATAACGTTATTCAGTACTTCAAATTAAACTGTACTAAATGAGAAAGGTCTCGTCAGCAACTAAATGAAATAAAATACGTTTAAGTTTTTTATATTATATTTTAGTTTGTTTAATTTCAAGTAACAATTTTTCATATTTTTAGTTTTTGTTAATATTAATAACCCTGATAGAAAATAGGTAATTGACTAATTTTTAGATTCACCCATTAAAGTCAATGTAATCTTAAGTGTTTAAATGTCAAGTACATGAAAAAATTGATTGAGATTTGATTTTATTCATCAGGAATCAATTACATCTTGAAAAGTGAGCTATTGATAAATAGACTGAAAACCTTTTGCTGAAACATTATAAACAAAAAAAATTTAAGATTTGGAATAATGAGGCCAGATGAAAATTGAAATAGGATTTCAAGTTTATTTCATGTTGGCTTCAAGTTGTATTTCAAAGGAATAAAACCCTATCATGTGCAATATTTTTCCAGATACCTCTCATAACCAAATGACCCATTTACTGTAGCAGTTTGGTGGATCTGGCACCACAACAGATCTGAAGTAGCTGTTTCTGACAAAAGCACAAAGTGTTTCCAAGATCTGTGAGGGTAAGTGGGGGGGTGGCCTTCCTTGCCCACACCAACTAAGATGTATTTGAAAACAGTTGTTTGTCATATTCCTTTAGACTGCTTTTGGCACAAGGCAGAATACAATTGTGTAATCTTCCGTTTCATCTTTTTCCATGGTTTTTATTTATACAAAATGTCACAGAACCCTCAGTCCAAACCAAACAGAATTATGCAAGAAAATATAACAAGAGGCATAAAAATCAATCGTGCTACAAAGACTGTGGCTGCTGCAAAGGTCACATTGACCGTGCTGTGGTGTTAGTTAGAGTTTAGTGCCAACACTAAATTTGCTTTAAGTGGAGAAAAAAAAAAGATAAAATACATAAGGGAACCTAGTCTGACTGGTCCAGACAACTGAGGTTTTGGTGTAAATTAAACAAGGGAGATCGGGACTGGTTGTTACATGGGAAGTTGTCACAAGGTCTACATCTAAGTAACTATTATAGGGTTTGAGTCAAATGTCCAATGTCACAAACAGGTGTATAGGAAAGCTTTTGTATGTTGATTTCAAATACCTAGTTCTAAACTCTTTTTTAATAATAAAATCTAAATTAAATATAAATAGCTCTATTACGTAGACTGTAACGAAATTTAATTTCCCCCCCAAAAATATATCAAATGAAAAATAATCATAATCTATTGTAGGACTTTAATAATAAAAATAAATACGTATAATGTAATAATAATAATAACAAATTATAATCCATGGGAATTATGTGACTCAAAAGAAAAATTGCAGTAGCGTAAATTAATTTATACCCATTTAATTTTGCATATCTTAGGAGTGTTACAATGAAAGACTGGAATAAAAATAAAAGAAAATAAATAAATAAATGTAAAATAAAAAATTAAATCAAGCACGGTTTGGAACCAAACATCAAGCGAGTACAAAACAACAGAATAGTCTATTTTGGCTAGCTAGTCTGAGATTAAACAAGGAGACCTCACGGCATTTTGTAGTTTGCATGTATTAAAAGATTTGTTGTGCTTATTCACTGTAAAATCTAATTAGTTGGTCTTACTTAAAAAAAAGCATGCAAACCGATTGCCTTGAAAAAAAACTAAGTAAAGTGAAATAGAAATAGTATGTTGTACTGACAAATGCTTAATTAGTATGGTTTACTTACACAAGAGTTCTAGTAACTAAAAAAGAAATGTAGGGGGTACTTGATCCTTTCATTTAGGTTTACTCATGACTTAGTATTGCTACTCACTGACTCCCAGAGTGCATTGTGGCATGAATAAATTATGCTGTTGCTTTGTTTTACAGTTGTTGATTTTATTTGCCAATTTATTTGCTGTCTAGTAGCACAACAAAAAGAGCAAATAAAACAGCTATTGTTACAATTAATAAAATAAATTAAATGTAATTGCTACCATTGTTGTGTTTTGCACGCTGAATGTTGAAGTCTGTGTTTGACTATAGATACCGATTTAATGACATTGAACCCAATTAAACGATTGGAAGAAGTTCGTCACTAATCACAACACAACAACTGTCAGGACTTAATAACAGAGGTCACTTCTAAAAGAGCCTAAAATGATGTTACATTCTTCCCATGAAAATTCAATATTCTGATGTCAGGAAGCATTGCTGCATTACAAGAAACAAATGATAGCAAGTAAATGGAAGTTCAAGTGCTAACCAAACGGGAACGCTATCACTATAATTGGTAAGCTAAAACAAAACACATTTTAGGAAAAGTAACATATTTAGAAGTTCGCTTATAGTGATGTTCTCTCAAAATAATTCAGTTGTATTGAACATCAACACATGCAAGGATGACGTTGGGAAACGAGTTGAATGAAACGAGTGACAGATACTGCAGACATGGAGACATGGATGAAAATGTCTATGAAAGGGGTGTCCTATTATGCTCTTTTACAAAGTCTTGATTTTGTCTTGGGGGTGTACTAGAACATGCTCTTCATGCTTGGGTGGTTCAAAAAACACATTATTTTCAACAAACTGTACATTATGAAAATACTTTCTTCCCTGCCTGGCAAAACAGCTCGATTTAGTTCCGGCTTTGTGGAGTCTTCCTTCGTGGTAGATCAGTGCGTTGTGATTGGCGAACATCTTAGGCGGGGTTTCAGTACTGCCACGCCCCTTGCTCCGTCTTTTAACAAAAGCTTTTTGGCGAATCCGGCAGGCACTTTACTCCCTGGTGTTGTGGATGCTGTCCTCAGTAAAATGCGCAGCACAGAATAGCAAATTGGGTTTATAATGCTCAGGAACAGAGTTAAAAGTAAATTGCAACCACTGTTTCCAGACATCATCCACTTTCGGAAGCCCAAACAAAAACATTTGGGCACGGAGGTGAAAAAAAAACGTCGTTTCAGGCCGGTCGCGCACCAGGCCGAGAAGCGCGAGGTCGCGGCCACCTCTTTAAAATTCACATACAGTATGTTCTATGCAGGTGTAGGCACAACGGCGGCGCGTTCGGCGACTGTCCGCGGTTGCCCACTCCGTCATGTTATAGTTGTTAAGGAATTGGTCTTGAGACCAGCGGTTTCTCAATTCCAGTCTCGCGTAACCCCCCGCTCTGCATGTGTTTGCAGTCTCTTTTTCCTTGTTAACCCACCTGATTCCAATATATCGTTAGAAAGTGAGTCACGTGCATGAACGTGTACTTGTCTCCGATTGGACCTGCTCCTACACACGTGTCCAATGCTCCTACTCCTGAGCAGGGGAAATCGTGAAGTGTACTCACATCGGCAATATCATTACAGATTTGCGCTGAGCCAATGCCTGCAGCGTCTTTCACCACACAACAAAACTTTATAGAGAAGCGTTTGAAAGGGGAATAATATACCTCTGTTAAATAAATACAATGTAAAATCATCGTAGCACCCTAAATGCACTTGTTGGGAACATACGCTTCCTTCGAACTGGAATCATGGAGGATATCGGTAATGTCCACTTGGCAGGGCACTTACAGTCAAATATAACAAACGTATGACGCAATAAGAGAAACATACAAAATGTGCAGAGCGGGGGTACGCGAGGACTGGAATTGAGAACCGCTGTTCTAGACAGCACAAAAATCTGAAGCGACAGACAGCAGCTCTTTTCTTGGTTTTCTCTGATACCCAATAACTCTGGCAGCAGCACTTCTTCTTCTCGTCTGTTGAGCACTCACTAAACCAAGCGTTCTAACAACAGCACCCCGCCCCTCCCCACCACCCCAAACCATTTAATTCTGTAGGCGGCGGCGGGAATTATTTTTACATGATAGTCTAATGGAGCGCTTGTGCTCATCACAAAGCCCGGAAAAAACAAACGCGTAGTCCAAACGACCGTTTGTGTGTTCTTGAAAAGGGACTTTTAAAAAACGAAATATCTCCCTTGGACGGGACTTTGAGATTTGTAGCTTTCTTACGACTTTTTATACCCAAACACATACCACAATACAAAACATACACCACATCTTGTTGTTATGTTTGACAAATTGCAACATATTAGCGCACTGCCGCTCTCAATGGTGACCCATACTTGGAATCAGTGCTCTGCATTTAACCCATCCTAAGGGAACACACACACAGCAGTGAACACACACAAAACCCAGAGCAGTGGGCAGCCATTTATACTGCAGCGCCCGGGGAGCAGTTGGGGTTCGGTGCCTTGCTCAAGGGCACTTCAGTCGTGGTATTAAAGGTGGAGAGAGAGCTGTACATTCACTCCCCCCAACCTACAATGCCTGCGGTACGCGAGACCGAACACGCAACCTTGGGTTATTGGAGTCCGACTCTCAACCATTAGGCACGACTCCAAGTTATCACAAGGACATGATAACTAATTAAATCTAAGTAAGGTAAACTATTGGATTTTACAGTGTTGAGGTCAAGCACTGTTACTCCATTCCTTGGACACACAATGTGACCAAATACATTCTGAACTCCTCTTTTCACTGTGCAAAAATGCAACAGAATGAAACAGATGCTTGGTGATCGTTCAGAAAACAGCAGCAGAAGAGATTTGATTCCCCTGATTTGATTAGAAACCCCACAAGAAAGCATGAAGAGAAGGCCTAATTAAAAGTTCATCTTGATTGAAAATGCAGAGGAAAATGTCATTTGTTAGGGGCCGCAGTGCAGTTGGGGGACTTCCAAGAGATCCGACATGGGGAACCGGATAAGGAAAGAGAGCACCGCAGATCCGCCCGGACGGGCGAGGAGGGGGGGGGTTCGCTAAACAACTGCCTAATGTAAATTGAAAAATGATAATTAGTGTGTGATGGCCACTTGGGTCTGGCTCAGACGCAAACACCATTAAGATCTAACAAACTTCCTCTCTCACTGCCCCTCTCACATCAAATGAAGGGAGAAAATCGCTCATGATCAACGTAAACAAATTAAAACATTCTCAGGACGATGGCATTAGGCTCTGGACCAATATTAGAGACACAGGGATACAGCTTAATGCTGAATTAGACCCATTTCCCCTGGCAACTCCAATGTTTCCGCTTTAATCCTACGGAATGCCTGGCCAACTAAATGACAGCTCGCTGCTGAAATGGAGCGATTTGAAATCCCCATTAAAAATAATGAGGCAACTATTTTAACCGCACGTTAGTTGAAAACAATCTATATCACCAAGAGCTTGCACAGTGAGGCAGCCACCAGAAAAGACAAACACATAGGAGACAGTGCAATCAGTATCCAAAGAGCTAGCAATCTCAATGTGAACAGCTCTTAACATCAGGCAAGTAAAGATTACCCCATATCTTTTAATCAATGTTCTCCCTCTTTTTATTTCAAATGGGCCAAAATAATCAATGCCTACATTTGCGAAAGGAGGTTCATCTGGCAAAAAAAAAGTCTGTCATGGGGAAGGTCAGCCATGAATTGTTTGCCTGTAATGCTGCGCTGGCGTTTACAAACGGTTTTGGAATCCAGATTTTCTCATTGCAACTTGACAATATGTGATTAAAACCTATTGACCAACGCTCTTGTCGACCAAATATCTTATCAGGGGTATTTGATCTCAAGGAACAGATGTGAACAAAACATGGTTATCTTTGACAAAATTGCAGGATGCTTGGATTCCTCAGGCATAGCTGATCTGCTTAGTCTGCCACCTACTCTTAGGATTCTGTCTTGTAAAACTGGTGACAACCTGTAGAGAGCGCTACTGAGTTTCACAGTTTTACCTTGCTGGAGGGCTTTGATTTCTTCAGGAAACATGATTGTTTGGATGTAGCAAATTATCTCTTTCTCAGCGTTTTCAACGTCACTTACAATCAATGTAACACCTGACAGTGAAGCTTTGAAGTTTTCCACTTCCTTTTCAAGTTCAGAATTCACTGTTGTATTGCATCTTAGAGTGTGACAGCTCTTTTCTTTTTCCATCAGTGTCTTCAGAATGCTTTTAAATTTGAGGAACCATGCAATGGCTCTTCTCAAACGGTACCAATCTGAATAGTGTGAAAAGAACTGAGAAGTATAGTCATAATTATCTGCACACATTGCATTGACTGAGACTTCCTTAACTTCAAGATCATTGTCAGATATCTTAAGAGTGTGACTTGGAATTTTATGGCCACTCTGATTCTGGCTTTGTCAGAAAGGATGGACCTGTGAGCCATGAATTTGCTTTAAGGAAAGCATCTACAGTAAGTCCTCTTGAGGCAATGTCGGCTGGGTTGAAAGAAGAACTCACATACCTCCATTGTGACACCTTTGAGAGCTCCCTAATTGCAGTTACCCTGTTGGCCACAAATGTACGGAACCGTGTGCTTTCATTGTTGAGATACTTCAGGACTGAAGTACTGTCTGTCCAAAATACAGATTCCTGAAGAATCAAGTCCTATTCAGTTTTTAACATATTGTCAATTCTAGCAGCCATTGTAGCTGCAGTGAGCTCAAGACGTGGCACGGTAACGAACTTTACCGCAGCAACCCTTGCTTTACCCATAACAAAGGCACAATGTTGGTTACCTCTGTGATTCTCCATGAGCAAATATGATACAGTGCCATAGCCCAGCTCACTGGCATCTGCAAAATGATGCAACTGTGCTGAAGTGACTTCACCAAAGTTAAGTGGCTTTATGCATCTCTCAACCTGAAAGTCACTTAAGTTCTGAAGACTAGCCAACCTCAGGTTCCACTGATGTCTGAGAGGTTTTGGAATACTGTCATCCCATTCATGTTTTGTTCTACAAAGCTCTTGCAGGATTTGTTTTGCAGGAAGAATGACTGGAGAAAGTATTCCAAGGGGATCATAAATGGAGCTGACTATGGACAAGATACCTCTCGTTGTTAGAGGCTTTTCCTGTAGGGTTACTTTGAACTGCAAAGTATCCGTCTCTACACACCACTGAACCCCTAGTGCTCTTTCCAATGGCAAATTGTCCTTCTCCAGATCCAAGTCCTTCACTGTCTTTGCTTTGCTCTCCTCACTTATTGATGCAAGTACGGTACGACTATTGGACATCCACTTGGTCAAATTAAATCCTCCTGATGCACACACCTCCCTTAATTCATGCATTAGAGCAATACCCTGCTGTTCAGTAGCCACAGACGTCAAACAGTCGTCCACATAGAAATTCCTAAGGACTGTCTGAATTACATCTGATCTGTGCTGTGCACTGTTGTCTTTTGCGCAGCTCTGCAGAGCATAGATTGCACAACTTGGGGAGGATGTGGCACCAAATAAGTGCACAGTCATTCTGTACTCCTCCATTTCCTGCGCAGTGTCCCCTTTAGGCCACCAAAGGAATCTCAACAGGTCTTTGTCTTTAACAGGAACTCTGACCTGATGAAACATCCCTTCTACATCTGCTGCAAGGGCTATTGGCTTATGTCTGAATCCTCAATCTCACCACCAATGAGAGAATTATTCAAGTTGGGTCCTTGTAACAGTTGAGAGTTGAGTGATTTCCCTTGGTAGGTAGCTGTGCAGTCGAACACCACTCTAAGTTTGTGTTTTTGTGGGTGATACACCCCGTGATGTGGGATGTACCAAATTCTGCCAGGGTTTCCTTCGATTTCACTTGCAGGGACCTTTTCAGCATGACCTATTGAGTAACATGTCCTCCATGAAACTACAGTAGTCCTTGTGGAAATCCAATTTTTTTTAAAATTTCCTTTTCAGAAATGGGTCATGAGAAAGCAAAACAACATAGTTCCTACTACATCCCTTTCTTCAATGAAGGTCATGCATTAGGTCCATCAACAAGCTCCATGTACTGTGATACTGACCTCCAAACAATGGACATTTCACAATTTTTCAGCTTGCTTACACTTCCAGGAAAGTCGGCATAACTCATCTTGCTGTTTGGAAATAGGTGTTCCAGCTTACCACCTTTTTTTGAAACTCCCTTTGCCATCACCCTTCGGCATCCGGTTGTCTCGTTAGTTTGGATTTCTCCTCTCTCCAAAGTTCCGTTTACAATCCGCCCAGTATGGTCCGTGCCCGCAAAAGGTCGCATCCCCTACTGTTGATGACTTTTCCGAGGCTCATAAATCTTTGGAGCAATTTTGTTTTCCTCTTAGTAAGGAGCCAAACCTGCATCAATAATCTGAGGAAAGATGCACCTCTCCAGGTACTTCTCAGTTCTTACCATTCTTCTATTTTGTGGAATGTTTTCTCCGTTTACGGAAATCTCCCTTTTGGTGAAGAACACCTGGGGAAAGCTTCTTCATCACTGTTAACGATTATGGTCTGCTGAGAGGGGACAGAGCAGCTTTTACGGGGCGAGGGTTCCTGAGTGTGAAGCCTCTCCATGTGGAACTTCAGATGGCCGTTACGGTTAAACCTTAAAGAGAAACTCAGAGCACTGAGAGGCTGCGGAGGTCTGCATGTACATGTGTTGCTTACATCAAGTAGTGGAAGTGTTGTATAACCAGTAATGTAAACAGCACAAATTCTCCGATAAATCAAGTCCATAATCATTTTAATAATAATAATAATGTTTCAATTGCTCACTTACCTTTGGCCACAGACTTGACAGGCGTAAGGCTTTTCGTTGGTGTGTGTCATCATGTGGCGTCTCAGGTCCTTCTTGTTTTTAGAGGCAAAACTGCAGCTGTTGCATTTATGAGGCCTCAAATATGCATGCATGGCCATGTGAGACTAGGATTATAAAAACAGACATTACAAAAACCCTTTAACACAACAAAAAAAGGTTTTGTAGAGGTCAGAAAAAGTCATAGATACTGAATTAAAACTCAAACCATATGACCAACACACCTTGACTTCTGGCCAAGAAGGTGCTGTAAAGTCACAGTCGGGGCATTTGAATGTTTTGGGGTCTATGTGCGCTCTCTTGTGGTTCTCCATGTCCGAGCGGCCGTGGAAAGCTTCCATGCAGATGCGGCAGGAGAAGCGTTTGGTGTTGAGCTGTTGAGAAGGGGGTGATGGACACAGGGAAGGGGAACCTGGAGCTTCACTGCTCAGCTGCAGGAGATTAATTTTGTCAATTAATCTTTCCATTGAGAAGGAGCACAATTAGTTATTCCACCTGTGAAGTAACAAAGCTGAGTCTCACCTCAACTTGCTGCAGGACTCCATCTGTCAAGCCTGAGCTCAAATAAAACTTCTCTTTATTCTCTTTGAGAGGTGTAGAGATGGCCAAGGGCTCGGTGCTCACTTCCATTACCTGAGGCTCTGCTGAGGGTTCCTCTAAACTGCTGCCAAACACATGCATCATCTTAAAAGATTTATATGAAATTAAAAGACATTACACCAGCTGTTTTTGACATTCAGTAGTACCCGTGTGCTGTCTCTTCGGAGGCCTGCTCCACCACACTGAAATCTGCTCCCTCGTATGTACCGATGCCAATCTGTGTCACCTCTTGCGATACATCTGTTGTCTCCTCTTGCTCCACAGTCCCTGTAGCAGTCTCAAACGCCTCCTGCACCAGAGTGTCCCCGTTCTCTGACACATGGAATGTGACAATCTTTTGAGGCTGCAAGGATGAGCCCTCACTCCCAGAGTCAGCTCCGGTCCATGACCCCGTCTCCAGGGTCTTACCATCTGGTTTCAACACTGCCACCTGAGAAGAGTGATCAGTTTATCACAAAAAAAGAAAAATATCGATAGATGTCATATAATTTCAGTTTAACAGGGTGATGATTTTAAAGATACAGATGAACAAAAAAATAGCAAGCTAAAATCATAAAAAGGCTGGTATCATTATTATGGCTTACTTATAATTACTAAGTATGTATTGCATTGTACATTATCAAAAGTAGAGTTAAATAAAATTTAATTCCTAAGTGTAAAGCATGTCTGATGTTTTGTACACATGAAGTCTATGTACACATGCATTAAAAGAAAAACAAGAAAAGCTTATTTTGTAAAGAAAACTTGCCCCCTTTTTCTGACAAAGACAAAGTAGCACAGATTCTGCTAAATTGAAATTTCAGTCTTCTTTTAAATAATTTATAATACTCTATCACAAAACTTTGATTTGTTTGGCTATAAATGTTTGTTGCTTAGTGTTATAGTACATATATTTTATATAAAGATAATTTGAATACCACTAGTACTCCACCTTAATAACAATCTTTATTAACTTTTTCTTTATTGTGCGTTCTCTAGGGCCCCGTTAAACAGATCCAATTCATATGTTTAAATTGTGAAAGTACTGCTAATAATATACGTCACATCACCGTGGTCTTCTTTGGTCGACCATGGCCAGGCCTGTTCTGAGTGGAACATTTCCTGTTAAACCGCTGTATGGTCTTGTCTACCGTGCTGCAGCTCAGTTTCAGGGTATTGGCAATCTTCTTATAGCCTATGCAATCTTTATGTAGAGTAACAATTCTTTTTTTCAGATCCTCAAGAGAGTTCTTTGCCATGAGGTGCCATTTTGAACTTCCAGTGACCAGTATGAGAGGCTGTGTTCGAAATGGCATACTTGCTTACTGCGCAGTACACAGTGCATACTGCCTACTATTTTTTTTAAAGAATAGAATAGTGTGTGAATCAGTATACAATAAGCAACAAAATGTTTCAGAGCAGTAGGCTAGTGTTGTCACATGACAAACACTGAACATTAATTCAGCACAGCTGTCAAGGTTGTTACCGTAGAAACAAATGAGCTAGCTGTTCTTTTTACAAAGGCTTGTTAATAAGGCTTCATACTAGTACCGTCTCAAAAAATGCTGGGGTTGTTTCAACCCACTTTTGGGTCAATATGGACGTACTCCCAGTTGGGTTAAAAAAAGTTATTATAAAAATGTACCGGAATTTAAACCTACAGTTGGGTTAGTCCATATTTGACCCACATTTGGGTTGAAACAACCCAGCTTTTTTAGAGTGTAAACACTGCATATTGCCCAATTGTGGAACTAATTTCATAATGATAAAACTTTACTATATTGGACCGAACTAACAAACCTGAAGCTGTTTTTTATTTGATATTTTTGGTATTTTACACTAATGCGATATATTCAAAAGCGATACTATTCTCGTTCCACTAAGTGCACTAATGATCAATTCGTTTACACTAAAATACTGCACCATTTTCTTTAGCAACAGAGCATATATTTTGTCCCTCAATACTGTAGTATACATTATAAAACAGTATGCCATAACATATGAATGTAAATTATCCTAACTGGTATATACGAAATTGTATTAGTGAATGCCACTTTTATTGGACAAAAACCTACCTAACAGCCCTACACACACTCTGGTATTAATTCGCAGGCATTTTATTTCCTCCCCTCCTTCCAAATATTTACTTAAGTTTCATTCGCAATAACATTTTTCTTTCACTTTCTGATCTGGGATGTGGGGGGAAAGGAGAAGCATGAGTTTTTGACAAAGCCATGATCGAACTCGGATCGACTAAACCGGCGGTCAAAAGCAACACGCTCACCGTTACTCAGCTGCACGCAAACACACTTATACTTCGGTAAATGCAGTGTAATTTTGCAGTGCGGTTAATAACAGCCTGTTTGTGGGTGGAGTTAATGTAAATAGCCTCTGCCAAAAAAATGTGTCTATTTGTCCTTAGAGTAAATACATTCCATTTCTTTTTAGAGCTGCTTGACAGTGGAATTGAATTCTGTTTGCATAATTGAAATATTTTTATTTATATATTATATTGCTGCAATATTATTATTATTTAATATATTTGAAAGAATCTGTACTGTATAAAGAGCTATAAAGATAAAGGTGACGTAATTTGATGATCGGAAACGTGCTGTAGAGATTTAAGTGCAATTTATGTCCTACTAACGATATTGTTTTTAGATACACAGCAATAGTTTGTACTTTACAGTAACATCTATATATGTACATATAAATGTGTTACATTTATAATTACTATTCCCCACCTGTTCACTCACGCGTTTGAAGATGAAATGTCACATGAAGCGCATTGCGTTCTGGGAAACAGTATCCCATGCAGCGTCTTCAGATGCATACATCAAATTTTAGAAAATGTAGCAGGTAATCCGGGCATTCCATGCATACAGAAAATTCACATACTAGTCACAGTATACACACAGCATACTGCAATATAGTATGGGTAGTATGCCATTCCGAACAGCTTCTGTACTGATTTCCAGTGGTTATATTTAAATATTCTGGCGGTAGGTCTAGATATTATCTGCTCAATCTGGTATAACATGCATACAGAAAATTTGCATACTATGCACAGCATACATACTGGATACTGCAGAAATAGTAAGAGTAGTATAATAGTATGGCATTTCGAACACAGCCAGAGCGATAACACCAAATTTAACACACCTGCTCCCCATTCACACCTGAGACCTTGTAACACTAATGAGTCACATGACACCGGGGAGAGAAAATGGCCCAATTTGGACATTTTCACTTAGGGTTGTACTCACTTTTGTGGCCAGCGGTTTATACATTAATGGCTGTGTGTTTGAGTTATTTTGAGGGGACAGCAAATTTATACTGTTATACAAGCTGTACACTCACTACTTTACATTGTAGCAAAGTGTTTTCTTCAGTGTTGTCACATGAAAAGATCTAATAAAATATTTACAAATATGTGAGGGGTGTACTCCTGTTTTAGTATTATTATCTTATGGATGTAACACTAAAATAGCTCTTTTTTTTGCCTTTTGTAGGGGTGTTAAAGCACAATTCAGAGGCCAAACAGTGATTTGATTGTATACACACCAGTATTGGCCTATGGTCGCCGTGATTTTGCCAAGTAAAACATGTTCCTGAATCAACATCTTTTGATGATCCTGGATCAACATTACTGCCCAAAAATACAGACTTAACCCAATCCTTACCCCTAAACCTAACCTTACCCATAATTGATTCCTAAAATCAGAGGTAAATGATAGCTGATTAACAAGGGTGTCGAAGCACCTAATCCTGATTGTAAGCCTAAAACTGACATTTCCTGAAAAGTTATCTCTCAATTCTGATTGGTTGATTGGAATGATGTTCCTGGATCAACAGGGATGTTGATCCAGGAACATGTTGTACTTGGTCAAATCACACTCACCATTGGGCCATAGTTGTTGCGTGTTGTTTCACATTAGTATCATTCAAAAATGTCCACAAATTGGACACATTTTTCTTTATAGATATGAAACTCTAATTCCCTACTGTTACCACTTTATTTTATCCCATAAATGTCATACACCATTACCCATTCTATATTATTTTATATTCCAGATTATGTGAGTGTGTCGTACCAGTACCTGCAGTTCTCTAGCGTCTCATGTTTCAGCAGCAGATCTAGGCATTTTGATCTGAGAGGTCTGTAGTCCACCCCCCCTGGCTGTGAGGAAGTGTAAAGATCAAAATGTAACACTGTCTTGTGAATTCAGAAGCACACCAATATTTTTAGGTGGGGTTCCAGCACTGATAGCTTTTGCTACTAAACCTGCTCATAAATGAATGTAGTGGTTTCCCAGGTGCATCTATGAGATACAGATGTTTCCCATGGACTCCAATGGTTTGTAGGTAATGGGGTCCACTGTCCTTTAGTTTAAAACAATCTTATATTATATATATATATATATATATGGATGCTGGTTTTCTTCTATTCTGGATAAATACAAGGGCTCAAAATGCATTCTCTGTACGTACAATGGTCCGTGAAATTCCTGGGTTTCATGCTGTGATCTCAGTTCCTCAATCTGCTGCACGGTGAAAACAGACGTCTGGCGCTGGCGAATTGGCTCCTCTGGGTGGGATCGGCTCCACTCATCGAAGGCCTCGGGGTGACGACACTGCACATGCAGCCGCAGGTTCTTCCTGTGTCTGGTCATGAAGTGGCACATGTCGCATGAGAAGGGCTTTTCACCTGGTCAGTGGGTGAAGATGGACAGATATGATCAGTAAACCTTTCTACCACCAACATTTAAACATTCTTAATCATTACATAACTCACCAGTGTGTTTAATGGCAATGTGGGACACCAGGAAATCCTCTTTACTCGTGGAGTATTTGCACTCTTCGCATTTGAACGGTTTGTCGTTTGTGTGGGACAGCTGGTGATTAAGCAGGTGCTTCTTGTCATTGCAGGTGTACTCACAGAAATCACATTTAAACCTGACACAGGAGAGGAGAAAAATAGCTGCCTTTACATTATGTTAACCAGTGGAGTTCAGTTTTTAAGAGGAACAGACAGTCACACTGAGTCCTGACATCTCACTTACGTGCTGTTGCCACAGTTCTGGATGTGCGTGAGAAGATGAATTTTGAAAGTGTAGCGCTTCTTGAAGGATTTCCCACACTGAAAAGCAAACACATTTATATTAGTGTGAACATAGCAAATATCCAGGGCTACATTTCACAAAACCATTGTGAACCAATGTAGATTGTACAGACTATTTTTTTTATCAGTGCTTACTACAGTCTGCTTAGATTATTCACTGATTCATCACAACTAGTTTAACAAAATTCACACACCTAGCTGCATACAAGAACTTTACCTTGTCACACATGTGAGGTTTCTCTTTGCTGTGTGTCTTCATGTGCTGCGTCAGGCGTTTCTGCATGGGATATACGCGACAGCAGATGGGGCATGGAAACTCGGACACTTTGGGAACCTGTGAAGGATTGATGCAAGACTGCTGTTGCATGAATACCTTTCCTTATCAAACCACTCAAAGCTAACTTAAACTGATACATCATGCCACATCTTGAATCTTACCATATCTGTCTTTCGACTCCTAAAAGAGAAGAAACCAGAACATTAACTAAAAACATTAATCAGGTTGTCATATGTGAATTTTAAATTTCAATATTTTACAATTTCAAGTGGACAGACAAAAATCTTTTCAAAACACAAAAATCATATAGACGACCTCAAGAGTTTGACAAAATAAAATTCATGACGAGTGATTGATGAAAAGGAGACATGCTCAATTCTTACTTGCTTTTGTTGTGAACAGCTGAGTGCCGGATCACATCTTTTTTATAAACACTGGAGTAATCACACGTCTCACATTTGTATGGTTTTGTACCTTCATGATTGAACATGTGCTCCTATAGGACACATACATCCATTTTATAGTTATATACATTTATTTTGACATTAGTACATATTATACAAACATTTAAATTACATTAAAAATGGTCCTTTCTTTAACTAATGAAAGTGAATAAAATACCGTTTTTATGGATTTATGGATTGTCAGATGAAGGACTCTACTTCTTACCTTTAGTGAGGACCACCGTTTGCAGCGGTAGCTGCACTGCAGGCACTTAAAGCGTTCAGGGTCATTTCCCTCATGAGAATCCACATGGAATCTGAGATCCTCTTGTGACAGAAAGCGAGAGCCACAGATCCAGCAATTATGAGGTCTTAGCAGAGGCTTAAGGGATCTGTAGTACTTGCTTTAAAACAAAGAAAATTAAACTGTGACTCCAGACCCCAGAATGTGTTTTAAATTAATTATAAGATTTTCTAAGATATAATTTTGTGTCAAACGGTCAAGTGAAATTAATCAAATGTTGTGGATGATCAAAGAGTAGTTCAGGTACTACTTACTTGCGATTCATGTACTTTTTGTACTTCTTTTGAAGGAATCGTTTAGACGGTCTGCCTCTTTTTTTGGGCAAAAACTCCAGGTCGTCAGGGCTTGTGTTTGATGAGGGATCTTTGTTTTCTGAATCTGACTGGCTGACGGCTGGTTCCACTGCTGACCCGTTGGATAGTGAGGAAGATCCATTCTCCAATCCAGAGGAACTTGCTTCTTCAGGAGCTCGAGGGTCCCCTGCATTGCTTGTTTGATTTGCTGCTGGTGACTCTGTTTTTTACACAGGTAAAAATAATAAAGTTATCTCAGACCTATGCTAGTTGTGAAGTAGATTGAGTTTAATATTTAAAATCGTATTATACTTCTTAGAGACCTGAAATGTTGAATTAACACTGACCTGAGTCAGGAAGGAATTTGCGGGGTGGCCCCACCGTCCTGCGGGGCCGTTTCCGTGAGGTAGAGGAAGATGATGAAGAGCAGGAAGGAGGAGGAGTGCTGTGACTGGAAGCCAAGCTGGACCTGGCCTCTTCATCAGCTGGCTTATAATCACTGTCACCTGAATGCAAAATGCAGATAAATTAAAAAAACAGGAAATTAAATATAGAGTATGCAAACTGCTCTCCACTGACCTTGATCATCAAGAGCACCTGCATCAATTATGTCATCTTCTTCCTCTTCTGGTGGCTCCTCCTTCTTGACCCTGCCCTCAGATTTTCGAGGACGTCCCCGTCCACGTTTCTTTTGGCCTGGACCACCTACATGAGATAGCACATTCTGAACAAGAGAAACTTAAGAGAACTGCATACATAAATGGAGACGTGATTGAGACTTAAGACTGCACAATTTCTTTCTGTATTATGTTACTGTAATTGCGCGTTATTAAATCACAGTGTTTGTTAATTGCCTAATGCCTACATCCCGCCATACCAGGCTTATAAAGAATATATCGATATATTGTACAAACTCGATATACCACCCAGCCCTAGTATAAGAGTGCCATTTTGGACAGGACCATTAATGGGGCAGATATCAAAAACAAAGAATACATTTGAAAATGACAAAATTAGCACCTCCTACTTTACCTGGTGGTTTAAAGTGTTTGTCTCTCATGTGGTTGATGAGCGTATCCTTGGAGACACTTTTATATGGGCACATCTTACACTTAAACTGCTGTACGATCACCACCTCCATCATTTCCTCTAGCTCGGCCATATCTGGGGTTCTGTGCCCAGGCTCATCCACCACCCCAGACTCTGGGTGGGTGGAATAGGTCCCACTGCTACTTATGTATGAGCCAGGCAAGTTATCATTGCAGTCCATTTGATCAGTGAGCTGGGATCCCACTGTGTCAGCCAGTGAGTGCTGAATGGCACCCTCGTCGGCATATAGTGAGCCCTGTGGTAAGTAGGAGTGCTGGGCATCTTCTACCACACTTCCTTCCTGCTCTGATGCCGAGACGTGCTCCCTGTCATCCATGCTGCTGTCTATATAACATGAATGCTGCGGCCGCTCCGCACCCTCAGCACCATAATCCAAGTAGCCATCACTGCACTCTACGATGTACCGGGAGGAGCGAAACGAGCATCTCTTAGGACTACTGTTCGTACCACTGCACTCTGCTGCATAACGCCCTAGAGGTCCTTCTGAGTCTGCCACGTTGTAGTTGGTGACCCCTGAATGACGTGGGGTCTGGTCTGGTTCGGTTCCTGAGCACTCGATGTACCGAGCCTCTCTGGTCTGGTCCGGGTCGTCTCCTCCACTGCACTCTATGTACTGGGAGTGTTGCGGCTGGTCTGGGTGGCTGCAGCTGCTGCTGCCGTCGTCATGCTCATGGTATCCGGAGTGTCCAGGCTGGTCGGGTTCCACGCTGCCCTGTGGGTTTTCTGACAGGTCTGCCTGGTCCAGGCAGGTGGAGGTAGGTCCATCGGCAAGGGCTTCAATGGCAATGCGGCTTGACAGAGCAGAGGAAGACATCTGAGCCACCATAGGAGCTCCTACACACAGTGAACAAAGGAAATGGCTAATTAAATATCCAAAAATTACCCCTATTTCATCATTATTTACTCCCCCTCATGTTGTTCCAAAACCGTATGACCTAATTTCTTCTGTCAAACATAAAAGAAGATATTTTGAAGAAAGTTGGTAACTAAATTTCGGTTTCCCTTGGCTTCTATTGCATTTTTGTCCATGGGAAGTCAATGGGAACTGAAACAGTTTAGTTACCAACATGTTGGTTTTTTTTTCATACAGGTTTAAAACGGCAGAATAGGGAGAAAATGTTCATTAATTTAAAAATTAATTTAATTTGAAAATTAAAGGACTATCCCTTTAAGGCAATTTGAAAAGTTATTTTCTGCAATGAGAATGGTAGTTGTACGAGCACATTTTGGTCAAATAATATACTAATTGACAACTTATGCATTTAAAATCTAGATTAGTCACATAGATTATAAGAAGAACAAGACAAAGAGGGAATTTTACTACAATATAAATATTGACAGCACCATATGTAGGATGTAGGGGTAGTTTAGCCAAAAATAAAAGATCAGCCATAATCTATTAATGCTCTTGTTGTTCAAAACTCATATGATTTGTATTTTTCTGTGGAACAGGATTTGGTCATTTAGCACAGAGAGACAAACTTTCTGACTCCAAAACCACCACTGTCCACAAATATGATTATGGTTAAAAAAGTTTGGAGGTGAATTAATATAATAAATATATTATGATTTTTAGTTAGTTTATCTTATTTCAAAGCTTGTTTTGTTTCCCAACAACCATAGAGTGTAGGTAAAAAAAACCAGTATGTGAAAAGAGAAGTAGATTCCGTAGCCTCACAGTATTTATAAAACAGTAGGTGAAAAGTACCCGGATGACCTACTACTTCCAGCGTGATTCTGAAATGTGCATACAGTGGATACTTTACTACCCTATGAGGCCACAGGAGAGGATTTATGAATGTCAGTAAAGTGATGCAACTGACATTGTAGGTCATGTCCGTATTACAATCATACGACACACATTCATAAAGAACATACTTTTCAATCACTTAAAAGAAGCACCTGCGTATAGAGTATGTGATTCTACATACAGCCCTTGACTTTGAACTCTAGGGATCTTTCTCACCATCATCAGGACCTTGAAGTATCAGATACTGTGTGGTCTCTGCACTGCCATCCTCTGCACTCGTAACTGCAATACATCCTGTAAAATAGGAACAGAAACACAATATTGACATTGAATACTACATAAACATAAAGATGACAATGTCTACCATATTAAAAAAAAAAAAAAAATTAAAAACCTTTTGGGCCCCTGTGATAAAAAAATAAGAGGAAAGAGGCTTTTCTACCATTCATAATGTCAGGTCCAATGGTGGATTCGATGATCTTGTCGATAGCTGAGCCGAGATCTGAGGACGTGGAAGCAGTGGAATCAGAAACCATCATTCCTCCTTCAGAAACAGCGCTGGAGTGGACCAGGACCTGGACAGACTCTGACACCAGGACCGACTGTGTCACTGTGGAGACGCTGGACACACTGGTTGACTGCGCGACAGAAGAGGAGTCTGGGAGATGAACTCTTCGCACATCTGTACTGGAGCTTGTCTCTGGGATAAAAACCTAGAGCACAACCCCAAAAAATAACCTTGATATGAATTACACAGTAACATGCGGAGATATAAATATGTGGGTTTGTCTTACCACAAGTCCCTCAGAGCTCTGTCCTACGTGACAGTCTGATTCTGGGGCCGCCGCATCGGTGCTATCGGCAGACATGGCTTCTGAAGACTCCATGCCCATGCCGCTCTCTGATGGCTCCTCCATCCCAGAATGCCCCACATCACTGCTGCTCTCCACCTCCATCTCCTCAGAGTCCATCTCTGCTCTGTGGGAAGTGTCTGTCACTCAGTAATGCAAAACTAAGTTGGACATTGCATTCTGAATGTAGTGCTGGTACTACTAGATCTCAGTGCTGCGTTTGATACTGTCGATCATAACATACTTCTAGAGAGACTGGAATACTGGGTCGGGCTTTCTGGGATGGTATTTAAATGGTTCAGGTCATACTTAGAAGGGAGAGGTTATTATGTGAGTATAGGAGAGCACAAGTCTAAGTGAACGTCCATGACATGCCGGAGTCCCACAAGGCTCAATTCTTGCACCGCTCTTGTTTAGTCTGTATATGCTCCCACTAAGTCAAATGATGAGAAATAACCAAATTGCCTATCACAGCTTTGCTGATGATATCCAGATTTACCTAGCCTTATCTCCAATTGACTACAGCCCCATTGACTCCCTCTGTTAATGCTTTGATGAAATTAACAGTTGGATGTGCCACAACTTTCTTCTTTTAAACAAGGAGAAAACTGAAGTCATTATATTTTGAAACAAAGATGAAGTTCTCAAGGTGGATGCATACCTTGACTCTAGGGGTTTAACAACTAAAAATCAAGTCAGGAATCCTGGTGTGATTCTGGAGATAGAACTTAGTTTCAGTAGTCATGTCAGAGCTGTAACTAAATCAGCATACTATCCTCTCAAAAACATTGCAAGAATTAGAGATTTTGTTTCCAGTCAAGACTTGGAGAAAATTGTTCATGCCTTTATCACCAGCAGGGTAGACTATTGTAATGGTCTCCTCACCGGCCTTCCCAAGAATACCATTAGACCGCTGCAGCTCATCCAGAATGCTGCTGCCAGGATTCTGACTAGAACCAGATATTCTGAGCATATCACACCAGTCCTCAGGACCTTACATTGGCTTTCAGTTATATTTAGGATTGATTTTAAAAGTACTTTTACTCGTTTATAAATCATTCAATGGCCTAGGACCTAAATATATAGCAGTTATGCTCACTGAATATAAACCTAACAGACCACTCAGATCATTAGGATCGAGTCAGTTAGAAATACCAAGGGTTCACACAAAACAAGGGGAATGTGCTTTTAGTTATTATGCCACCCGCAGCTGGAATCAGCTTCCAGAAGAGATCAGATGTGCTAAAACATTAGTCACATTAAAATGCAGACTCAAAACTCATCTGTTTAGCTGTGCATTTATTGATTGAGCACTGTGCGATGTCCGAACTGATTGCACTATATTATAAGTATAATCGTTTTCTTAAATTATTTTTAAATCTCTTAAATCAATTTTTTAAAAATCCTTGTCAAAGTTTTTAATTCCTTGTTTTATTGTTGTGATTATTGTTTTTATTTTATTTTATGTAAAGCACTTTGAATTACCATTGTGTATGAAATGTGCTATACAAATAAACTTGCCTTGCCTTGCCTGAATGATACATGCAAGGGCATGGGTGATGGCAAGCGCATAAAGTGTAATGAAATCATAATTTTATTGAAAAACGTTTTTAAAATGTATTTTTGATGTAGAAACATGATTTTGTGGAAGTTCAGTATTTGAATATTTATATTAACGATATTTTAACAAACTTTGAAGCCAGTAAGAATTTCTAAATAGAAATTAAGACCTTCATTCAGCAAGGATACACTAAATTATCAGCAAATACTAGTTTGGAAGAATTGCTGTCTTTTGAACTTTCTGTTCATCAAACATCATCATGGATTCCACAAAAATATTAAGCAGCACAACTGTTCGTTCATAATAACAAAAATAAATGTTTCTTAAGCAGCAAAGCAACATATCAGAATGAATTCTGGAGGATCATGTGACACTGAAGAATGGATTCATGTCTGCTGAAAATTCACAGAACTAGCGGCCTACTTATTAAATATATTAGGACTATACAACAGTTTAATTTAAACTGAACTTAATATTTCACAATCTACATTTTTTTACCTGTATCTTTTCGATTTAATAACTCAGCCTGGTGAGCAAAAGAGAATCCTTTAAAAACCTTTAAAAAAAGTATGAATATGAACAAAATTTTTGAACAGAAATGTACACACATAAAATGATATATTATATACATACATTGTTTCTCACTTTTAAAATAATTCATACTATATATATATAAAAAATTGATTTGTTAAAATCATATTATATTGGAGATACAGTGGTTAATTAGATAATTGTTTCTAGAATTATATAATTGTGTAAAGTGTTTTGCAGTAATCTGTGAACTATGAAAATAAAAACCTATGTAAAAATGCTCAATAGCCTATTTTCTTTCATTCAGTTTTAACTGGACAGATCCACGTGCATATTTTCTGCAGAATTAGCACAAAAGACTTGTGGCAATCAAGTTGCACAACTACATTTTCTAAATAAACTAGAATTTTCTAAATATGAATTGCATCACAAGAGTACATTTTTCTTTATATTTTGTGTTGTATTGTTGTTTACTACTGTGATCTATGTCTACTGCTGTAAGTTAGTGTCAAGCTCCCCCAGAGGGTGAGTAGTTCATACAGTCGTCTTGTGATGGCACCTTTCTAGGTCACTCAAGCACATTATAAGCTTACCAGCAAAACCACAAGTCAGCGTGGTCCCCCATTAAATTCATTTAAATAACAGAAATCATCTAAAACATTTGATTTCTCATGTCCTCAAATGATATCAATCCCTCCCCACCAAAACACCCATCTAGCCGTGGTTGGGACATAAAATCTTTCCCTTGACTCAAACTTATCAAGGACAAAAGGGTATGTGTCCTCGCTCAACATGTCACGTTCTGATACTAAGCACACCAACAATTTTATGAAAAAAATGTCACTACATTAGACGCTAATAACACTTGAGTCCTCTTATCGGCCGTGGCAACTCTTTGCTCGTTTCTATCTCTATACTAAGCGCGTGTATGTGCTGCCCTTCTTCCTGCCTGCTCGCGCAGCGCCATTTTCCCTCCCGCCGCTACGAGTTAATTTTTTTCCGCTCAGGCGATATGAAGAACCGCTCGGGGACCTCGAGGGCCTGCGCGAGCAGGGAGAGCCAGTTCGCCCGAATGTTTTTCTCTTGCCCATCATGGAAGAAACTGTATTTGTACACAATTCTACAGCATTATTTTGAGCTACGATTTTTTTCTTACCTTGAATGGACGAGTATTTTGCTCTTCACGCTCGCGAATGAGGCGAAATAAAATAGACCTTTGAAAGCGAATAGTTGGTAATGGTTTCTAGTCGGGCGCCATCAGCGTCTCCTCGCTTCCTGTCCTCAAAGCTGGCCGGAACTCATTTATCCGTCACGGGGAAAAGACGAGAGGGAGAGACCCTTAATCTGTTTCATAATGTATCACGATTTATTTTTAAAAGTGATGTTCTATTTAGAGAACATGAATATCGAACATCTCACTTAATCTTTTAAGTGTTTTGTCAAATAATGTTGTGAACCGGAGGACTAATTGCTCTCAGAGGATGAAACCGCCGAGTGTCTCGCGGATTAATATGACACCGGTTGTTTATCTTAAGATCCTCGTTTATAATTTTTGATTACGCCAAAATAAACATCTTTTAGTGCACATATCATGCTGGGAAAAACGCGGGTTATACACGTGTCAGTTTACATATTAAAACAGTTTACATGTCTGTTAAATCTGTTGTGTGGATATAGATGAGACGTGTACCCCACTGCATAGCCTGCCATTCCGCGTGAACTTTTAATTGAGGTTTTATTTGTAAAATTAGTCCAGCACTTTCACTTGTTTTAGCATTTTCTCTTACAGAGAATCGGCAAATCATTTAGAGCAGCATTAACATATTCAGTTCAAGTGTATTCGTATAGCGCTTTTCACGATACAAATCACAACAAAGCAACTTTACAGCAAATTAAGTATCTACAATATTTAGTGGTAGCTTATCAGTAGTGACTGTCAGTTAATGTACATATGGCAGAAATGTACAGTAAAAATCAGTTAATTACGCACATCAAACAGACGATGAACACTATGAACAGCAATGATTGTATTTTTGAAAGAGTTTAAAATGTATCTTAATACTATTTCATCCTCTGTAAATAAGAAAGCGAGAAGAACAACCTCAATTTGCAATTACTTTCATTTGTATACTCTAATTGAAATATAAATTAATATCTTACCCTCATGTTTTTGTTTTTTTTCCCTTCCAATTTTTCTTTTTTCTTTTTCTTTTTCTTTCTTGCGTTTGTTTTTGTTCGTAGTTCAGATACATGTACATATGTTGATAAGTGTGTGTCCTCTATACAAAGTTGTATATGCTTGAATGTCATCTTTGTGATGGTTTGCAGTTCATTAATAATAAAACAAAAAAACCCAGCAATGATTATATGTTGCAATCAAACTTATAGCAAAATTGGGTAGTTCTGTGTGTTGTTTAAGGGGTTAAATATCAATGGACAATCAGATTGCTCTTTGTGTCAGTATTCCTATCATTTTAATATCAACAGATATTTCAATATCAGAAGTTCCCCTGAAATGACATGTTTATTACATTCCTCATAAGCAGGACACTTCTTCACACTTTAAATCATTATAATTTCTTCTGTTTGTATTTATGAGTGACTGTATCTTTACAATGATAACTTTTTATATAAAATGGGCATGCTTGTGGTTGTGTAAATGTTTACATTAATTTCTACTGCATACAAGTATGAGACTCTTTCGATATTAATCAGCTGCTAAATGTCAAACACTAGTGTGGCAACAGCTTAAAATTGTCTGCAGTAATTATATTTTGAATATTAAAGAACTATAACGTTCTAGCTTCGTGAAATTCAAATTTGCTGCGTTTTCAAATATGATTCTTTGTCTAGATATAATGATAGAGCAGTCGCACAAGGATTGAATGGTCTTGTTTACAAATTTATTGAGTAATCATAAACAATGCAACAAACAAATACAAATATAAATAAGTGGAATGTGGAAAATTAAATTAATAATATTAATATTATCATTTACACCAGGCAAATGATTTCACAATATGCCAAAATCTGGGCTAAATAACATCTCAATATTATAGCTCTAAGGCTAAAAATAAACCTTTGCTTAGAAAAACATGTGAGTGGGGTCAATACACAGAGAATGGATGCTTTGTTGACAACAAATGCATTTAGGCTACAATGACTCCACTCATACATTTACAAACAAAGTTAATTCCTAGAATTAGACTGGCAGTGCCTCATTGTAGTTTGATAGAACAAGAATGTGCTGTTAAGAAACTCATGGACAAAGCAGTTATATAGTAAGCTGAAATATATTATAAGACCACGTTAAAGCTGACAGACAAATGTGCCTAACATCCCGTTTCATGTGCCTAAGATCATTTCAGTGTTAAAACAGTTCTTTTCCTATAACAGTTAAAGTCAAAGTCCCCATAACAGAGACTTTAAATTTAATACATTCTGGCTGTGTCTTCCTCACTACATTTTACACTGAAGAGAAATGGTTTCCCTATTAAAAAGGGCTCTGTCATCAGGTTAGGATGTTGGATGTTTTCACTGTGCACAGCGACTGCACATCTTAGCATTTTAGGAGGTCGTACTTCACATAACCCACTCGGTCAACCTGCCTTCTGGCATTCATTCTCCAGTAGAAAATCTCCCGGCAGAAGTAAAAGAATCCTGAAAAATAGCAGAAACAAATGTCATTTGCTTGATCAGATAAATCATAGTTAATCAGACTTTATTAACTATTTTAGACTATTCATTTTTAATTACCCTTGTAGAGGAAAACATCATGTGAATCAATGGGCACTCCACCAAAAGCGGAGTCAGTGATTCGTGGGTATCCTCTGTCTATCATCTGAGCCTTTACGTCAAGTCTGTGACAATAAATAAGAGATAAGAATACTGTGGAAAAACAATTACAGAGCTTTACACTTTCTGATGAAGTCTTGCACGTTACAGTCCTGAAGCAAAGTTCACTTACCTCCAGAAGTTCTCCCCATTAAACAGGAGCACCTTGCCTTTTCCTCTCTGCACAGCTCCATCCACTCTGTCCAAGTTGCTTGGCAGGCCGAGCTTTTCGATTTTACGTGGTCCAAACACCTCATTTCCAGTATAAACCCAGAACTGTTTTTCTGTGTGCATGCGATACAGTTGAAAAAGCACTGTTAAATATCAACTTCAACATGTTCGGCAATAATGGCGAAATATCTCAACCAGGTAAAAAGTACCAGCAAAGAAGTAGATCTTTTTCGTGAGCTGGTCCTCAAAGGCTGTGTTAATGACGGCTGGCAGGGCAGGCCACTTCTCAGATATCAAGAAAGGACCTTTGCGTTCTCCTTTGTTTGAGATCTTCCAGTAGTGCCTTTGAGAGATGTAATTGAAAATAAGGCATAATGAAGTTCGTTTTCGAAGTTGTGTTTGTAAGTTCATAACACTACATATGTAGAGTTATAGCTCATACCCATCCTTGAAGAAATGAAGCTCTTTCTGGATTTCAGTGATGGCATCAAATTCCTTGATTTGGCAAGCATCCTGTGAAGGGTCAACATGTACTGTGGTAGAAACAGTGGTTGTTTTCTCACTCGGGGTGGATTTAGTTGGCAAAATCGGAGAGGAAGTGGTGATCTGTGGTTCTGGAGGAGTGGGATCAGGGCCAGTTTTCGGTCCTGAAATGAAATAATTCAATAATATAGCTATTAAGACCAGAATTGTAAAAGACTATTGGCTTTCAACATCAAAAATCTTGAATTTTGAATAAGAAAATGCATAGTAATCCTAAAAATCAATAAATGATGGATAAATACCATAGAGATACTGAATGCCCTCAATATCATCACGATGCAGAGAGAAATCCTCTACGTATTTGTACATGGGATACATCAGTGCGTCTTTGATGTTGGAGTGGTCCAAACCAAGTGCATGTCCAAACTCATGAGCAGCCACCAGAAACAGACTGTATCCTGTGAGAGAAAAGACATGTTAGCCAATGTCTCACTTTCATATTTTTTATGGTGTCTGAAAGAGATGATTATCACTTACCTCTATCAGGGCAAAATCCCCATTTTGTATCTGTGTCATAGTTGCTGGTAGTTGCACACCAGAGTTTTCCATCACTACGGCCTTCACTGGTGCAAGAAGAGTATTTGGTTCCAAGGAAGGTGAAAGGAAACTCGCATGGCTCACCTTCTGAATTTCCACCAATCACAGCTGTATCTGTGAGGGGAAATATTGTATTATAAAATAGCTTACTTCATTAAAGTTTCAGGGTTCAGTCTGAAGGTACTGCTTACCTCTGTTAGGACAGAATCCATATTGCTTATCAGTGTCAAAGTCAGCTGTAGTGGCACACCAGCGATACCCATCATTTCGTCCATCTGTGGTGCACGAGTCATATTTTCCCCCCTGAAACACGAAGGGGAAAACACATGGTGCTTCGTTGCTGTTCCCGCCAAATGTGAAGAGAACTGGGTGAAAACAGAGAAAAGAATGTTAGCCATGCTCATAATAATAAATACTTGTGGTTGTTGAAATATTGTGACATTAATTGCACATTTGAAGGCCAAAGGAGTCAGTTTAAATGTCTGTTTTGGAATTAAACCCTCATAAAATCATGACTGGAGCACTTACGCTCACTGGGACAGAAGCCAAATTTCTTGTCCTTGTCGTAGTCTGCGGTGGTTGCGCACCAGGGGAGACCATCTGTGCGCCCCTCCGTGGTGCAGGTGGAGTAGGATGTTCCTTCAAACAGGAAGGGGAAGTGACACATCGCACCCTCTGCATTACCATAGCGGGTTTGAATCGCTGAAAGAAACACAATGTCATTGCCTTCTCCACAATTTTATTTTTATTGAATGAAACCTAAAGCAAACATTTAAAATATTACACAGACCCTGGTTTAAAAACAGAGCTACAAATTTGAAAATACAGTTTATATGAAAGATATTAAGTGTGATATTATAAAGACAGTACGTTTCCAAATGAATTTGGATGGAACCAACATTACAACATGACCACAGTTTAAAAACAGAGCTATACATGATTTTAATATATAACTTACTCATTTATACTACATAGGAAAAATACAATTTTATATACTATTGATATTGGATGGAACTCAAAGCTAACATTTAAAATATTACCCCAGATTAATATATTATCAGTTTGACACCCTGTTTTAGGACAGACTCCAACTGTCACTATACACTCAAAACTGTAGAGGGAGCTATTGTTATACTGTGCATCCCATGCAACTGTTAGAGAGTATGACTACATGGTGTTTAAAGTACTTATATATTAATTACATGCAGTGAAAATGGGGTGTATTGAAATATAAATCAAGAATCACTCTCACCTGGTCCAGAGCCAAGGGTCCAGTATTCATCATCATCAAAATGGGCATCTCCCTGCATTCCCTCACCTGGAGGGTAGGCATGAGCCAGCAGCCCATCTTTCCCGTCAAAAGGGTAGGGATCGCCATGATCTGAAACAAAAACAGCAGCTCAATCAAACAGTGTTAAATCGTAATACTTTAATCTATTACAACAACTCAACGCACCAGCTTTGCCAAAGGAGATCATGATGTCAGCAGTGCCGTCATCGAGGCGCGTGAACGTCAGAGGGGTAACGTCACTCCAGACTTTGAAAGCTCTGGCAAAGGCGTCATCGGTCAAAGAGGCTTCCATGTCGGGTGAGTAGTTCAAAATCCTATTGATCAAAACAATGCAATGGATTACAGTGTGTTCCTTACAAATCTATGAGATGTGCTGTATTCAAGGTGTAGATGGTGTAGATAATATCCCACCTGTATGTAACGTCTTTGTGATCCCACTTTAGGTCTCCTGCGAAAGTCTGATAGTTGCGGATGTCTGGGACCCCACAGCGAGGCTGCTTCATGGCATCAATCGTGGGCTGGTCAAGAGAGCCTGTCTCCTCCAGCCCGAGCTGCTTCTGGAGCTTCTGCAGTGCTTTAGAAGTGGACACGACTGCCTGCAGTCCGCTCTTCTGGAGAACATCTATGTAGCCATAACGCTTCAGGTACTCCTGGAGTTAAAGATTTAGATAAAAGAGGAATTCATATAGAATTGGAAAATCAATTGCATTGTACTATTTTAAAAGCAGATGAACTAAAACTTGATATACTCACATCTGCCAGCTGTGTGTCTGTCATGTTCTTGATCACATCTGCAGGGAACGTCACATACACGGATTTGAGCGGCACACTCCAGGCTCTTAAAGAACAGGTCCCCAGAACCAGAAACGCCAAGACTCCAAGTCTCATGATTAGCACTTCAAGTCACAGATCAAAGTAAAAATATGAAACTATAAGACCAGTCTTTGAAGGAGATGAAGTACAAGCAATGTTGTTGTTTCCTCTTCTCCTGCTCTGTCTGTCTTCTCTGGTGTCCTGAAGGCAGTATTTATGTGATCCCCAGGGCTTAGTCACTCACCCACCCACCTCCAGTAGGTCATTTCAGCACTCCCACTTACTAGCACTTGCCCACTGAGAAGAAGTGATTTTTTTTCTCATTCATTCAAAAAAGAAGGGGCTTTCCAACAACCTCACATTAAGCTTAAGGACACAAAATATAACAAACGAAGACTGTCTTGTCTTTAATCAAGTTTCTTAAAATAAATTGTGCCCCATAAATATAACTAAGTATTATTTTAAAGCATCTTTTGAAATAATTCAACTTCATAACATAAACTATATCATATAAATAATTGTAAGATTGGCTTCTGAATTGACTGTAGTTATTAAACAACAAGAGGAAATAATAAATAGTACATCTTTTGCAACTGGATTTTTTTTTTTTTTTTTTTCAGCAATTGTGGTTGTTATCGAATCATTAAGTACTTAAGAACAGAAATTAAATAGGATAGATATATTTTTTAGAAATGTCTAAAAAAGTATAAATGTATTTATGGAAAATAAGGATAAATAAATAAATAGTATATCATTTTAGCAAATTGCTTTATGAGTGTAAATGTATTTATGGAAAACAAACAAACAAATATATATTATGCATTTTAGCAGTTGGCTATATGAGTGTAAATGTATAAAAATATAAATTAATTTTTCATTTGTTCACAGTGGAGGAAGGTAAATGCAGGTAATGAGCACCAGAGAAAGTTGTGTTTGGATCAATTCCTGTCAAGAACCATGAATGGGCATTAAGTCATTCTGTATTTGAAAACATTGGGAAACCCTTAAGCTGAAATAGTGCCAGGTGAGCAGCCTCATTGCACAATCTCCTTATATTTTTCAGCAGCATTGATGAAGCTGAGTGACGAATACATACAGGTGTCTTGCCAACACAGCTCTATTAACTTACAATGTTGTGCAAGTGTATTCGAGTGTGTTGTGTTGACATGCAGGTTCTGAATAGTTTTGTGCCCAGAGGCAAAGGAAATCCTAAACCATAAAGGGCCATAAATTACCCTAGTTTCTGCAAAAAATGCAGAAGCCATCAGCTGTTTAGTTCAGAAAAAGTTGCCTAATTGCAAATGAGGATGTAAGAGTGTTGTTAAGTGATGTAATCATATGCTAATTTCACTGATGTGTGTCTGTGTCCGTTTTTGGGGAAATTCTGTTACACACACCTCACATAATGTAAAACACTGACGAAATATTTGATATCATTGCCTTTTCTAGTTATACACATCAACAAATGCATCAGTAGTACATTAATAAACTGTGACACAAACCTGGCAACGCCTGGCATATTACTAAAAGTATCTTACATGTCTCTATTTTGGACATTCAAATTCATTTCCTCTCTCAATTGTACACTTGATAATGAATCAGCAGCTACAGGGAGGGTGGTGACTGCCTGTATGTTTGCTCTTCTAAGGACATGAATTAAATTAGTAATACAGAATAAGGTAGATGAAAGTGATATGGTTTTTAAACCGAACAATCTAAGGCTGTAAAGCCAAAGTGGGACAAATCTGAACATTTAGTAATTGATTCTGACACAGTGATGGGAAAATACTGCATAAAACCTGATTGTATTAAGACATTCTTGTGTCTGAGACACTTCCGACACAAATGCAATATCCTTTTTAATTATTTCATCAGGATTGAAACACAAACTTGATCACAATCAGGCATTAATCAATTTCAACAACATAATACCGGAGATGCATAATTGCCAATAATTAGACAACATGAGAAACCAGGAAATAGTAGCATTCAGAATTCAAATATAAAAGCTTTTTTACATCTGCCATCCATTCTCACATCAGTGCCAGTGTTTTCACATGCATAAATGAGCCCCATGTCACCTTCTGAGGATTCATATGTTGTTTACTGAAATTGTTTCTTTGGTCATTTTCAGATTGAGTGGACGCCAAGGGCAAGGGACACATGTCTGAGTTGTTTGTGACATGACATAAAACATTTCAGGACAAGTGGATCCCAGTTGAGGTTTCGTCGCTTGCATGTTTTACTCCCAGAATGTTTTCATAAACAACTAAAAAGTGGTTTGGAACTGTTATATGTAGGCCTACTATTTTTCTGGTTTACCTGAATTTAGAGTGAACTAATATAGAAAACATGACTAATATAGCAAAATATCGAAAATATTGAGAGCATTTTATCAGAAATAGTTTTTATGGTCCACTGTAATGTCTGTATCCTGTGGGTGGAGTTGTATTGGAAAATTGATTTGATTTGTTAAAGGATAATACAAATTACAATAAATGAGGTCCGTTTAACCATTTTGTGTTTGGGTGTGTGTGGTGTGTGTGTGTGTGTAGG